>OY720450.1:45097543-45175043 GCA_963082715.1 Harpalus rubripes
AAGTTTTGTTGCTAATTTATTTGAAACATCATCTCTGCGTTTTTGAATACGCCACTCAACTCATTTTCTTCGATTATAGACTCTGGAGCATCTAAGCATATGGTAAATAATGAAAAATATTTTAATATTTTAAAAGAATTAGAAAATCCTGACATATAAGAAAAGTTGAAGAATTAGGGATGATTGTGACTTTTAAAAATAGTGGAGTAATGGTTTACACAAATAATTAAGTGGTTGCTATTGGCCATTTCAAATATAAACTGTATGAATTGGATTTCATTTTAGAAAAGGATTCGAGTGCAGGTATGAATTCTATTTTGAGTAATGATTTTAATTTATGGTATAAATGTCTTGGTCACTTATATGGTAAAAATATACCAAAATGATCAAACATGGTGTTAGGTATGCCACAATTAAATCTAGAATTATTCGATTGTAAATCTTGTATAGAAGGAAAACAGTGCGAACTACCATTTAAGAAACATCATGACTCAAATCATCTCGTCTTCTTGAACTTGTGCATATGGATGTATGTGGTCCAATATCACCTATAACTTTGAATAATAAACACTATTTTTTAACAATTTTGGACGACTACACACATTTTATGTACATATACTTATTAGGAAGTAAAGATAAAGTTTCAGAATATTTTAGAGAATACACAAATATGGTACACTCAAAATTTGATAAACGTTTATCTCGTGTATGTTGTGACAATGGAAATAAATTTGTTGCACTAAAGAGTTTTTGTATTGATCAAGAAATATAGATAGACCTTATATAGCTGAACAAAATGGTGCAGCAGAGAGACTAAACACGACTTTACTAGATAAAGCTCGTTCCATGATGGCAGATTGTGGTTTAAAAATATATTTATGGGGTAAAGCAATTTGTACAGCGGCGTATTTAATTAACCGTAGTCCTACAATTGCATTACCAGAAGAAATAAATTCGAAAATACCTGCAGAATTTTGGTATGGTAAAAAGCCTGATTTAAAGAATTTACGAATTTTTAGTTGTAAGGCATATTGCGTTATTCCTAGCCAATACAGACATAAATTTTATTCAAAAAGTAAAGAAATGTATATGGTAGGTTATTCAACTACAGTCAATAGATTATGGGATCCTCAAAAGCGAAATGTTAATTTCATTGAAAAACCGTGTTTTAGAAATTTCAACAAAAATTTGGAATTATATACGGAAAATCGAATAGAAAATGAAGAAAATGAAATAAGTATTGTTGAAAACAACGGACAAGAAAATAATACAAAATGGATTGAAGACTATGAGTTATCAGTTTTTGCATTGTTAACTAGTGATATAGATCCTGAAATTCCAAATTGTATTGAAGCTATAAGGAATAAAAATGATGTTGCAAAGTAGGAAGAAGTAGTTAAAAGTAAACTTTCATCATTAGAAAAAAATGGAACATGGGAAATTTGTAAATTCCGGAAAATAAAAACACTTTGGACACAAAATGGGTTTATAAACTAAAACGTAACTCATAATTCTATAAATAAATACAAGGCCCGTTTAGTAGCAAAGGTATATAATCAAAAGGAAGGAATAGATTACCAAGAGACTTTCGCTCCTATAGCAAAAATAAATAAGATAAAAACTGCTTTAGCTGTGACAAGAAAAGAAAGTATGTACATTCATCAAATGGATGTTAGAACAGCCTTTCTTCAAGGCTATTTGCAAGATGAAATTTATTTATAAATGCCAAAAGGCTATGATGTACTAAAAGAAAATTGTCAAAATCTTTGTAAACTAAAAAAACCACTTCATGGATTGAAGCAGGCGACGAGATGTTGGATCATTCGTTTCAATGAATATGTCAAAAAGCTGGGTTTTATAAGAATAAAAAGTGACTTTTATTTGTATGTCAAAATGTCAAAAAATGAAAGAATTTATTTCATCATATTTGTGGACGATTTTAGTATAATGAGTAAAGTTTTAGAAGTTAAATGTAATAAACTAAAGTTAAGGGAATAATTTGAAATGGACGATATTCGGGAAATAAATATATTTATTGGAATAAAAATTGAGCATAGAATTGAAGAAATTATTTTGTCACTGGATCAGACTCATATTAGAAATTTTTGGAAAAATTTGGTATGGTAAATTGCAAACCAGTGGGTACGCCGCTAGAAAGTAACCCGAAATCTATATTTGACACGAATCAACTGACAAACTGTCCTTATAGAGAATTAACTAGATCTTTAATGTATTTAACCCAAAGGGCGAGACCTGACATATGTACCGCAGTAAATATAACAAATCGATTCCAGAGTAATCCTACTAATACTCACTGATTTGAAGTTAATTTACAAGAAAAAATAAGATTCAATATTAAAAGTATATACAGATTCTCACTGGGGAGGTGATTTAAAAGATCGACGATCTACCTCTGGGTATGCATTGTATGTTTATGGAAATCTTGTATCGTGGTGTGCCAAGAAATAGCCAACTGTTTTTTATTGACGGCAGGAGCAGAGTACAAAGCAATTTGTACTGCAGCGTGTGAAGCAATTTAGTTACGAGAACTTCTAACACAAAATGAGTATTGATGTAAAAAATTCTCGAACAATTAATAAAGAAGACATTAAATCAAGTTTAGCTATTGCAAAAAATACAACAGACCACCGTCGGTTAAAACATATTGATATCAGGTATCATATCATTCGAGAATTACTAAATAATGGAACAATCAAATTGGAATATGTTTCTACGGAAAATCAGATAGCCGACATTTTTACAAAAAGGTCACCAGCGCAACGGTTTGACATATTAAGAAGACAATTAGGACTCAACTAAATTCAGGGGTAGTGTTGAAGATTGACAATTTAGCTATCTATAAATATATAATATATAAAAAAACAAAAAAAAATATGACGTAAAAATATATGTTGTGTCAAAAATAAAATATAAGAGACTTTGAATGTGTTTCATTGAACTAATTATATAAGGATATGATACGACCAATAAATCAACAGTATTAGTTTTAATATTGGCTAAATGTTCAAAAGCATTAGTTAAAATTTTACTCGTTTACTAGTTTTTGTTTTGTTAATCTAATTGTCTTATAATTTAAATTGTTAGTTATATTTGTTTTATTGTAAATTATGTCTTTATTGTATTTAAAATTGACAGAACTTATGACAGTCGATATTAATGGCGGTGACTTAATTATCCACCAAGTTGGTGTAGTGGGCAACATACCCGACTCGCGACATAAGGGTCCCGGGTTCGGATCCCGGGTCAGGTATGGTTGTTTCTATGTGTCCTTTTATCAGCATAAAAATATATTCGAAAATGAACTCACCACCACTAATGTCGATTGTAACAAGTTTCGTAAACTTTAAAAACAATAACGAATTATTATTAAAAATAAATCAAGAAATAAATTATCGTTAAAGGTCGTGGGCGTAATATATTTTCTAAAAAAATTGATGTACCTATTATCTTATTATTAGTACTTTTTAGAATCATAGCAAAATATGAATATAGAAGTTAATTTATATGATGATTACTTTTGTGAAGTATTCAAATATAACAGTGTTTATTGTATAAATTAAGTTTGTTCAGTAATTTGCATATACAACAAAATGTAAATATGCAATACAGAATACAGCTATTCATGTTTCACTCACGATCCAACTAAATTAAACCATGAATCAAATCAATATTTGTAATGCATTTCATACATTCTTTATGCAAAACAAAATTCCAAAAATAATTTCCTTACCAACAGACAGAGTAAAGAAAGCTACAAAAAGGAAGATAGCGAATGAACCATCCATGCGTTAAATGACGTCACGTTTATAAAATAAATTAATTTGAAATTTACTTAAAATTCGAACATTCTAAAATGACCTTGATAATTTTTATCATCTAATGAAATAGACCGATCTCTCCAATATTCATTCCCTGACAGAGAAAGTAAATTCTTTGGAGTTGACGTACCGATCATCAAGAAAATGAACTAACTTTTTCCTACACATGACCTTCGATTCGTTCGCATCGCGTGACTTAACCACTTTACTACGTCACTTAATAACATATAACGGAAAGTGTAATTAGCATTTATTCTCCATTTTACGCCGGTTCACTTATTCAATATAACGAGATTACAGATAGTGCAAATCTTATTTTAAATTTCGTCGTTATTTGCTTTACATGAAAAATGAAATACTAATTGTTGAAAAATAACACAAATACCCATAAATAAAAATGAGTTAAGTGTTATTTTTTTTTCGATACGATAATTAAGAACAGGTAAGTATACGTACACTTACGTACGTAGAATAAGCAAACCGGCGTAAAATGGAGAATAAATGCTAATACAAGTTTCCGTAATTAAGTGACGTAGTAAAGTGGTACTGCAAAATCCATGTATTTGAAAGGAAAAGGTTGTAGCGGCTGAAGCCGTTACTTGAGTATAAATAGAGGTTAAATTGTATAACAATGAAACATAGGAACGAAATATAATATAGACGTTTATTATTTTAATATTATATATATATTTATATTTATATATATATATATATATATATATATATATATATATATATATATATATATATATATTTCCAGTTTAACTCTAGACATAACACAAACAATTATCGTTAGGGCAGGGTATTGGCCACTTGATTTAACTCGTAATGACATATGTCATTGTGAATGTCAACTGTTATATGTCACTACATGTCTAACCTGTAATATGTCATTGTCAATGTCACCTGCCATATGTCACGGCAAGGTCATCATATTCATTAAAATGATAGGTGATACATAATATCACTTTGCTTGAAAGCGATTATTCGGTGAGATTTTAAAGGTATTTACGAATATTTAGTAAACAAAGCAAGTTTTCAAAACAAACTTATAAATTAGGTCAAATTCTAAACAGACGTAACAATTTACAAATAATTTTCTATTATTGTGATGACTGGTTTAAAAAACTATCTATTTCTCAAAAAGAATTATAAAATGAAAAAAATTAATAAACTATTTATTATTAATGAACTATTTAAAAGTGAACACAAGTAAGTTGAAATGCAATTTCTTGAAAATATTAAGTGGTTTTGCTTTATGAAAAGAAAATTAGAAGAAAATACAAGTAGGTATACAAACTATTTTTAAGATTTCTACTGAAACGGAAAATAATCGTTAAAATGTGATTAAGAGTATTTCGCACACTTTCTTTCGCTTTCATAAAATATTTTATTTGATAGCCATTAATTTCTCTAACAAATTTAAACCCGATTACTTTGTTGGCATCATTATAAAAGTTGTGATACTTAATGAAAACGAAGCGTTCACTTTTTGAAACCATCGATTATAAGTATGTATATAAACATCCTTTTGAAAGGAACTAAGGAACTAATATTATATGCAAGTATCGGACCTGACACTCAGGCATGCGGCCTCCATCATAGTAAAAAAAATACCATGAGTCATTTATATTAAAACTAGACTTTAATAGGTATCTATAAAATATTACATACAATAAAAAAGGTGCTATTGATAAAACTTGATAAACTCAATACTTTTTGAGATATTTTAATTTTTAGAAAAAATCAATTATCAAAAAAAAAGCTAACAATTAAGTAATAACAAAATTCATATAAATTCATTCTTGGATATCTATGTTGATATTCTCTGGACGTACGATAAGCATTACCGTTACAATATCCATTAAATATACTCCTTTTCTAATAACACAAAATACCCATATTAAAAATAAGGTAATTAACAATAGATATGAACAGATTTTATTTATTTTTATATTCTGTTCTCTTTCCTATGGTAATTTAATTGTTTTTTAACTGTTAACTAAATATTTTAAATAATTGTCTTTTTCTAAAAATTAAAATATTTCAAAAACTACTGCGTTTATCAATTTTTGGCAAGAGTACCATTTTTGTATATATTTGTATTTAATGAAGTATATTATAGGTAAAAATGAAAAATTGTTAATAGGTCAGAAAATAATGATAAAAATCTTCATGACTCCTCCATATGAGACGCCTCTAGTTGAAATACAGAAACAAAAGAAAATATAAATATGCATCTTACATATAGATATGTATCATGCAAATAAGTAGTATTCTCATAAGTTTCAAAAGTTTAGTACAATTAGTACAGTTATTAGTAACAATATCTAATTAGGTGCACTTTCAAAAAACTACAACTCTGTATCGAAAAGTTTCCGGGCATATCTTTCTTTATATAACGTTTTTTACTCAGAATGACTCGCCCAATATATGGTTTTATTTTGGCACACTCACACTAGTGCTGAATTGTCTTGTATTTAGGCTGTTCATTTTTAAGTGGCTATCAATGCGATCTCGCGAGCTATAAGAGATATGAAATTGGTTAAATTAGCGAAGAATCTCTATTTTACATGGGTATTTCAATGATAAACTGGAAAAAATTCAACAGTGGTTCTCAGAATATACACCAATATTATGTACCAACTTTTTCATTTTAAATGAAAACATATTTTTTATTTGCTCATTCTATAGAACTCTTTATTCTGAATCCAACGCTATACAATTTTCATAACCTTACATAACAAAATTTTAGAGATAAAAATTAATAAAGTTTTAAATTAATTCCCCCAAAATATGATATTAAAGTGAGTATATTTAAAAAAGAATGAATTATAATAATAATAATAATAATAATAATAATAATAATAATAATAATAATAATAATAAAGTTTTTTACTGTAGACACAAATACAGTGTGTAGAAAACGTCAAAAACCATGTAAAAAATTATTTAATTATTATATTATGTACCAACTTTTTCATTTTAAATGAAAACATATTTTTTATTTGCTCATTCTATAGAACTCTTTATTCTGAATCCAACGCTATACAATTTTCATAACCTTACATAACAAAATTTTAGAGATAAAAATTTATAAAGTTTTAAATTAATTCCCCCGAAATATGATATTAAAGTGAGTATATTTAAAAAAGAATGAATTATAATAATAATAATAATAATAATAATAATAAAGTTTTTTTACTGTAGACACAAATACAGTGTGTAGAAAACGTCAAAAACCATGTAAAAAATTATTTAAGAGCAAAAGTGAGAATATTATATTTTTAAATTAAATTCTTTTCTGTGCTATGAAAACACGATGATTTATATTGGAACAACCCCACAAGCAAATACTATATCTTAAACGAGATTCCACACAAGCATAGTAAAACATTAATAACTTGTTTAAATTTAAATAGTCTTTTAGGTGCCGAATTTGGAAACATATTTTGTGTTCAGACAAGCTCTTCACAGAAAGGTTTCTAATTGAGATTGTCAGTGATAAGCATACCTAAAATTCTTGCGCCGTCATTACCTTTTTTATAATTATTTTTGAATATAACAAGTATATTAGAATTGTTAGAATGATGCATATGAAAACGTAGAATGCTAGTTTTACTTGTTTGTGCTACCCAACGAATTATAAAGTTTGGAATTTCTTCCGACCCAGATGACTTCTTATTTTTAAGCTTATTTAAAATAAAATCAACTAATTCTGATTCACAGACAGGATTTGAAAATATATTACATGAAATATTATTTAAATGTGATTCACCCGTCATATCACAATTCGTAATTTTGTTTAAGATATTTAATGGGGCATCTTTAAAATGAGTAATAAAAATATTAGCAATTCTAAAGGGATCCTTTAGTTTTCGTAGTTATGACGCAATTGCAAGTTGTGATTAACTTCGACTTTGTACTCCTTTTAGTAATATTCCAAGACGTCTTTAGGAATTTATTATTGAAATTAAAAAGAAAATTACTCAAGAAATAATTAAAAGCATCTTCCGTATCTGACTGAGCATAAACTTCATACCAGGATTCGTTTGTTAAATCATCACTTTAATATTTAATTCGTTAAAAACTCTTTTGTATATAAATGTTTTAGATGGCCTGATAAATCCGATATTAATCTTATATAGTATTGTTTTGTGATCAAAAATAATATTGTTCTCAACAGCAGCAACAACATTTTCAATATTTGTAAACAGATGATCCAAAATAATATGTCCTCTTGTTGGAACATCAATTTTATTGAACACATACGTTGTTAAAATATCTGAAAACGATTTGCATTCATTACAATTCCGATCTGGATCTATTTATAAATTTCCGCAAATTATAACTTTGTAATTTATCTTGAAAAGTTTTCTAAAACTACGACAATGCTGTCACATAATATTTTGGAATCTGTGGAAGGTGGCCTGTAAACATTTACAATTAAGATAGGCTGACAGAAATCTGGTTCCCATGAAACAGCACAAGCCTCAAAATGCTTTTCTTTACAAAAATTCGAAATATTTATAGATATAACTTGCTTAGATATACTGCTATGGCGCGAAATTCCTCCTCCTTTGTTTTGTGGCGTACAAAAGTTTGACATACAAGTAAAATCACAAAAAAGATTAAAATTGACATTATGTATATTTCGCCATGTCTGCATAAAAATTTCAAATCTTTATATCTTTATTTATCTTAATCTTTTTGTAGTTTTTTTTGAATATTCTGAAGTTATAAAATTTGCTTTATTTAAAGTTAACGCTTCACAATTTAATATTCAAAAATCATAAATTTTACTGAAACTTGTGTTATTTAAAATCTAGGGTTGGGAAGGCTCTTTATATGAAAAAAACCTATTAATACGGGAACCACTAGGCCAATGAGATGAATCCAAAGCCTTCCCACGGTTCTCTGCACACTGCACTGACTGTGACCTTAAAAGATGAATAATAATTGATCCATTTTTATTAAAAATGATATGAAGAGGACTCTTTCTCATTTGACAGAAGTAGCAATGAACAAAATATTCACTTTTTTCATTTTTCTTTATAATTTTTTTCTCAATAATTTTGTAATGTAAGGTTATGAAATTTATATATCGTTGGATTCAGAATATAGAGCTCTAATGAATATGCAAATAAAAAGTATATGTTCCTATTTTTTTTTTTAAGTTTGTATCCATATTATGGGGACCACTGGTTGAACGTGTGTAACTCGTGCTATAATACGTTGCCTTCTATAACTTAAGTTTTAATATACTATTTTAGAAATATAGATCGCTTTGAATTCAGAAGAATAAATGATTTAATATTTAATAGCAGAGGACCCCATTGTGCTACTACATATGCGTTTTAATTACTACGAAATCGTTTCTGATTGCTTTCAATACATACGATCATGAAAGTATGTACAAAGTACAGAAACACATTTTCTAACTTGTAAAACTAGAACCAATAGAAATTTTCATTCTCTGCAATGATCTAATAATTCATTAATTTTATGAAAATTACACATGTGCCACATGTAATAAATAATGATGAAAAGACCACATCCAATGTCTTACCTTGGAAGAAGGATCTAGAGCAGCTGCTGCTATTTGGCTGGATATGGAAGGTTGAGAGTACGTATACCTTACTTCTTGCTGCGGCTGGGCAATATATCGCACTTCGGGTTGCGTCAAATACTTTCCTCCCTGCGGTTGAGTCGTAGTATACTTGAGCGCTTGAGCCTGTGCTTGCGCTAACGTAAGTCTAAGCTCGGGCTGAGCCTCGAACGAGTAGCTAAATTGTTGTTGTTGCCGAGGAGCAGAGTAAACCGATGCAAACTTCTGGCTTTGCACTGGTTGCGCGTAGGCCAACTTCACACGCTGTTGCATGGTAATCTGTTCCTGGTCGTAGCTGACTGGCTGAGAGACATAGTTTACTTTTGGGAAATCTCTGGTGGCATACGCAGGAGTCGGCGCTGCAGACGTAGCGTAAACCGGAGCTGCGGTGGCTGAAGTGTAAGCAGCTGCGGATGGAGCTTCACTGTATGTTGTTGCAGTAGAACCATAGTTCTGAGCACGTCGTTTCCCCTTTTCTGATTTTTGAACTGCTTGAACCGTTACGGCCACGAGTACTATTACGTAAATCTACAAAATTTCACTTGTATAT
The DNA here is from genome assembly GCA_963082715.1 of Harpalus rubripes. Classification (NCBI taxonomy): domain Eukaryota; kingdom Metazoa; phylum Arthropoda; class Insecta; order Coleoptera; family Carabidae; genus Harpalus; species Harpalus rubripes. The sequence goes on from OY720450.1 coordinate 45,107,541, forward strand.
ATAAAAAAGCTGTGATCAATAATTTCATTTTTATTCTATATAAGTGCTTAATGTGTTTTAGAGAAAGATATTTCAAATAAAATGTTTCACGTAATTTTTGATATTGATGTTTTACAAAAAAAAAATGTTTTTAACACTTAGTTAGGTACTACAGTATACAAACTGTGCCTGTACAAATAATTATATGATTTTCGGCTTGCTTTCTTTTGAATCGTCTTCACCCGTGTAAACTATTATCATAATATATGTTCTAAATCCCCAGTTACCGATAAGTCGATAATTGAAATAAATTCAAAAGTTTTATAAGTAAAAAGATCTGTCATCAGTCGTAGATACCATAAACATAGTGCCCTATAGTATGAGCACAGATATTTATGTATTTATCTGTGGTATGAGTCTGAATATAAATAATTTTTGTGGCAAATAATATTTAAATAATCTTATTATATTAATACAGGAATGGTTTTCTAGTGCAAAATCCCGGAAAATCTCTGAAAAAATATTGAAGCCATTGCACATGCAATCTTAAACGAATTATAATATATATATATATATATATATATATATATATATATATATATATATATATATATTTAGGAAGCTGGATACTGGGTTTGACAGTCAAAATATTTTTCGTACCTCCGTCCATTTTGACTAGTGTTACAGAACTCAAAATCGTCCAGAAATGCGCTGTTGCTGACCTAGGCCGGCAAAAGGAGTTGGCATTACTGTTCTGGTGATATGTCAATTTAAGATTATTTTCAACACAAGAATTAGCAAAATGTTTACAAATTTTAGGGCTAAATCTTTAATTGTTGCAACTTAAATAACTAAATTTTGTCATAAAAAAATAATATGCTGTAAATACTGACATCTCATATAGATTAATTATAAGTTCTAACTTTAGGATTAGGACTAGTTTGTTTTGTAACTACAACTAACTTCACGTGATACAATTTCCGCTATCTGTCATTAAAAATATGTGAAAGTATATAAAATATATATAACTAATGTTTGTATGTTATATTTTCAATAGATATAAAATAATTACGCATTTTAAGCTCAAATGTATGTAATTATAATTAAACTTGCAATGCAAAATCGATAATACTTATGTTCATTTTTTTAGGTTATGTAACATAGACTAAAGTGTAGAAAAATATACGAAGAATTTATGGAGACGTCGGTACAAAAAATCTTGTGTATCACACGCCCAGAAACTGTTTTGCGAGATCTCGTATTTGCAGGCCTCGCTTTCAGCTCGGCCTGTCAAAATAAACTCGTTCTCGCAAATATTCGGTTTCTGGACTAGTGATACAAATAACTATTAAACTTAAGTAAAGTACAGGATATGGGGTTTCGTGGCCGTGTGCCTGAGTATCAGGTCGCGAATCTGGGGAACCGGGTTCGATCCCGACCGACGCCAAATATTTCCAATTTTAAATGGCACAAAATTGATCCCTGTGGTGCACTCTCCACGCCAGCAATGAGTGCCCGTGAGTTGACGCCTGGTAGCTTCCCGCACGGTGTGTATATATATATATTATCTATACCGATATTTGTGCACAAAACAGATTGGCACACCCAGTGATAAGCCGTGATGATATATTTATTTATTTATTTATTTATTTAAGTACAGGTGTCTCATTTTTGTTGTTTTTTTAAGGTATCTCGGATATTATTAATGATAGAGCAAAACCGTTTGCACATTGCAGGGTTAACTTTTCGAGAAAAGTTTAATAGTCAGAACAGAAATTTTCGATCTTCTTTTGTTTCTGAGCTGCAGGCAAAAACTCGTTTTTCGCTCATTTTCAAAATATATTATTTATTATGATAGTTAGAGAAAAAATGTTTTTATAAAAAAAATTATCGTTTTTTAAACAAAATAAAATGGCATAATTAGATTTATTGAAAACTTAATAATTCTCGAGTTATAACACAAACTTATAATTTTTTAAATGGTAACCTGTGTTGAAAAAAGTCTCGTCTTTTTGATTATTTTATAAGCTTTTCAACGATATATAAAATGTCTACATTCTTTCGTTTTAAACATTAATAAAAGAAGAATTATTGATTTATTGAGGTGAAAATATTTATTACAAATCAGCATTTGTTTATTTTGATTCAATATCTACTAATTATGTTCCCAAAATTATTCTTAACCAATTATTTTTCGGATAGTTAAATTACTAGTTATCGACGTTACAGTTGGCTCTGACACAATACGAAAAAGATGGTTTAATATGCTTTTGAAGTAAATAAATTGAAAAAATGAGTAAAACTGAAACTAATACTATTACTAGTATGAAAAAGATGATCTGTAATAGATTTTTTCATGTGTTTCTTAATAATTTTAAATTTTTTCAACCCAATAAATTAATAATTCTTCTTTTATTATTGTTTAAAACAAATGAATGTAGCCTTGCTATATATCATTGAAAAGCTTATAAAATAAGCAAAAAAACGAGACTATTTTTAACATAGTTTCCCATTTAAAAAGTCATAAGTTTGTGTTATATCTCAAGAATCATTAAGTTTTCAAAAAATCTAATTACGCCATTTTATTCTATTTAAAAAACAGTAAAAATTTTTAAAAAATATTTTTTTCTAACTTCTATAATAAATAAGATATGAGATATTTTCAAAATGAGCGAAAAACGAGTTTTTGCCTGTAGCTCAGAAACAAAAGAAAATCAAAATTTCCTGTGGTGACTATTAAACATTTCTGGAAAAGTTGATCCTAGAATGTGCAAACGGTTTTGCTCTATCATTAATATTACCGAGATACCTTAAAAAAAACTTCGAAAATGAGACAGCCTGTACATTATTTTTTTTTAATTTGTCAAGCTTTCGGTTATATTTTTAACCATCCTCAGGACACTGTAATACAATAATGAGTACGTACAATATGTTGTGAAATATTTTAATTTTAAATACATTAGTTGAGATTATAAGTAAAATTTACAGCATTTACAAACATCTCTTTTGATACGTGCGCATAACACATGGTAAAGCTTAATTATAATTATTAAAAATTAAAAAACAATAAACACCAAATGCTATACAACAAAACAGAAATATTAGATTAAGTCGTAATTACCTATATATATATATATATATATATATATATATATATATATATATATATATATATATATATATATATATATATATATATACAGGCTGTTTCCTTTAAATAACCAGCGCTTTTTTTGGGCGAACTAATGACATTAAAAAAAACGTTATATACAAGAAATGATCAAGAATAAGGGGCTAATTTACTAATAATAACAAACCAAAAATTAGACCAGTGGTTCTCAAACGGTAGAACAAAATTATATTTTATTATATGGTATCCTATATAATTTTTTAGCCCATTAGATAGAGAACAATATGCTATGTAATATTGTTAGGAATAATTGATATTATTAAGATTATTAATATAAACAAACACAAGTTTTATTGTTTTACAAGTTAATTAATAAATGAACATAAAAATGCAAAATCAAAGTGATACACTGAGCGGCAGGTGATCTGAACGCACCGAATGTAGATTTCAGAATCATCAGCATTCGGTCGGCCAGCAGCGGCTCGACTCAACAATAACAGTTGATAAAACAATGCAACCTATTCATAAAATGAATCATATGACTGTAAAGAAGTTTATTTGCGGTAGACTTGATAGCATTGCAATCCGTAACGAGAGTAAAATGGATGCCTAAGAGATAAGTTCGAAAATGTTTTAATGCATTTATGATCGCAAGTGTTTCCAGTTCATAGGAGTGGTAATTCGCTTCGTGCTTACTAGTTCTTCTGCTGTAATACGCAATCACTCGTAGGTTACCATCATATTTTTGAAAAAGAATTGCCCCATATCCTTGACTAATTGCATCTGTGTGCAACTCGGTAGGGAGATTTGGATCAAATATTGCAAGTTAAGGTTGTGAAGTTGGACAAGTAATAACATAATTACGTGCATCTTCTTGCTCATCAGTCCAATTAAATGGTTCATTTTTCTTTGTCAATTTTGTAATAGGAGCAGTTCGCTTGGCAAAGTCTGAAATAAATTTTCGGAAAAATTCAGCAAGACCCATGAACTGTCTGACACTCTTTGTATCAGTAGGAATTGGTGATTCTATTAGAGCTTGAATGTTCTTCTTCCCTGGCCTGACTCCTTCATCGGATATTTCTCGACCGAGATATTCAACTGATGACTGGAGAAAACTACATTTTTTAATGTTTAACGAAAATCCAGCTGACCTAAGTGCTTGCAGAACAGTCTGCAAAGATTCAAGACCTTCTTCAACAGTTTGTGAGGGTATTAGTATATCTTCGAGATATACTAAAGCAGCAGTGTGCCTCAAAGGTCCTAGGGCTTTATGAATTGACCGCTGAAATACTGCTGGGGCATTTGCAAGCCCGAAGGGCATGCGGAGGTACTCGTAATGACCGTCCGGAGTTACAAAAGCTGTTTTGGCAATAGAATCTTCGTGTATGGGGATTTGGTGAAATCCCGATGCCATGTCCAAAGAGGTAAAATATCGTCCCTTACCTAATCGATCTAGTTGGTCTTCAATCAGTGGTAGAGGATATCGATCTTTAATAGTTTGCTTGTTCAGCTCGCGATAATCCACACACATACGAAAGGATCCATCTTTCTTCCGCACAAGTAGAATTGCGTAAGGTGATTCACTTTCTCTGATGATATTATTAGTCAATAAATCATCAATAATTTCACGTACTGCAGCTCTTTCATTCGTTGCTAAGCGATATGGAGAACGGTGAACAATTACATCTTTTTCTAGTCGAATTTCAAGACTAGTATTATTAACGCAGCCCACACAATTACCTGTGGTGATGATATCTTCGAATGGATGCAAAATTTCTAATAAAGCAGACCGATGCTCTTCAGGGACTTGAATATCGTTATTGTCGTGATCCCAATTTTCAATAACACGATTAATTCCAGGAAGATGACGACGAATAACTTTGGACCCATTATGGTCAGTAATGGAAGCTAGGGTGCGATCATTAAACAAATCACGGCCAATGTAGACATCATAATCAAGTATTGTGTGAGGGACAACATAAAATGTAATTAAGATCAGGAACAGAAATTAATTCTTTTACGTTTTTCTATGCTGGCTTTAAAAAAACAATTGTCAACATTATGTCCCTCTTTTGCACAAAACGAACATACGTTCTTAGAACCATGACTTTTAGAACTACTAGATGCCTTGGGAGTATCGTGCGATACCGTATTCCCTTTCATAGATTGACAATTGGCCCGGATATGACCTAACTTGCCACAGTTAAAGCATTTAATAGATTTGTCATCATACCGGGTGTGTATCCGGCGTTTCTTAGCGAGAGGTGAATTTTGCTTATCGTATTGAATTACTTTTGATGGTTTTGTAAATGTAGTTACATAACTCAAAAGTTCGGAAACAGTACTACAATCTCGATTCATTGCAGCATTTTTCACGTCAGGCCCGACAATCCCGTAAACTATTAATTCAACAAGATCTTTCTCGTTCCACGATGCTCGTAAATTACGTAACAACATAACCTTCTCATGCACATAAGTTTCATAATTATTTACACGTGAGGAATCAAATGTAGCTGCCTCCGCCAGCATGCGACCTAAGTTACGTTTACGAGGAAACGCTTCTAAAAAATTTTGTCTAAAAGTTTTCCAATCACGGACATCGGGAGTCCATCTTTCAAACCAGCGTTTAGCATTATGTAATAAACAACGACCAACTCTTACTAATACCTGAAGATCGCTAAGCTCAAACTCTTCACGTATGGCTTCGACGTAGCCAATCCACTTCAGAGCTTCATCTACTTCTGGGTTGAACACCGGTAGATCTATCTGGTCCAGTCGGGTTCGATTTCCTTGCTGCAGCGCCTTTGTAAGAGCAGACAAAATGGTGTCGGAAGCATTCTGTTCTTCTTCAATCGTGCACCAAGGTTGACACAAACCACACTGATTACACTTGCTAAACTTTCAAACTTTTGAAACACTTTAAAGGTTATTGCGGATCGCGGGTGAATTCCACTTCTGATGTTAGGAATAATTGATATTATTAAGATTATTAATATAAACAAACACAAGTTTTATTGTTTTACAAGTTAATTAATAAATGAACATAAAAATGCAAAATCAAAGTGATACACTGAGCGGCAGGTGATCTGAACGCACCGAATGTAGATTTCAGAATCATCAGCATTCGGTCGGCCAGCAGCGGCTCGACTCAACAATAACAGTTGATAAAACAATGCAACCTATTCATAAAATGAATCATATGACTGTAAAGAAGTTTTATCTAATCATACATATAAAATAATTTTAATAATTTCTAACAATATACAGGTATATACGTCTGTTGCCTAGTTACGCTAGTATTAAACCCATTTTTTATTACATTATTTTTAGCTTTTAATACCATTTTTCTCGAAATAATTGTTATACAACCCTATGCTATATTTATATCGTTGAAATTGGAAAATAATATTCTATTTAAAAAGCTAAAAAAATATAAAGGGTGCCATTTAAAAAAAATTTTGTTCTACCGTCTGAGAATCAGTAGTTAAATATTCGGTTTGTTACTATTGATACATTATCCCTTTATTCTTGATCATTTTTGGTATAAAACATTTTTTTCTAAAGTTGTTAGTTCGCCCAAAAAAGCGCTGATTGTTTTAAAGGAAACACCCTGTATATATATATATATATATATATATATATATATATATATATATATATATATATATACATATATATATATATATATATATATATATATATATATATATATATATGTATATACCGTAAGTATTTTTAACGTAAAACATAGGATTTGCAATTTCCATAGTAACTAAATGACAACAATGTATAATAGCGTTTTATTTAAAATAGAACATAGATAATATTCACTTAACAATGACAGCCTGTCAATTAGGGTTGTATTGTTACTTCTAATTTAAAAATAATGTATACACTTCAAGAAAAAGTGCAAATAATTCAATAATATAATGCTGACCTTTGCCTTAGACAGGTATCTGATTTAATTCGTATATCATCTCTTGGTCGCCCAACGACAAGTACTTCAACTATGTTACGAATTGTTAACAATTTTAAAAGAGATGGTTGCGTTAATCGTGTACATGTAAAAAAACAAAACAAAATAATGTTTTAGCGGAGGTGAAAAAGACCGAATTATTACGCTGGTACGAAATAGTAAATACATTATCTACAAAAACGATTAAGTAAGCTGCGGGTTTAAGCGAAACCAGTATTTACTAAGGAAAAAAAAAATTATATCGTACCACTTTCAAAACCAACAAGAATTGGCTCTATGACAGCGAACATTTATTAAATGTGTATATTTCTTGCAATCTTTTTCGTTTCTAAAACGGTTAAATCAAAATACATACGAGTATATTTGCTATGTTCTATTTTAAATGGAACGCTCTTATACATTGCCGTCATTTGGTTACTATGGATATGACAAATCTCATGTTTACGCTCGGTATATATATATATATATATATATATATATATATATATATATATATATATATATATATAACTTATTTTCTTATAATTATTCTTTAAATATATGATTATATCATTAATTTTTACCGGATAAATATACTCAGTGAATAAAATACATGTAGCGACTAAAAGCGTTATATTTTTATAACGAATACTAAGGGTTAATTGTTATTAATAATAATATAATACTTATTTACATATCTAAATACCTTGAAGGTTAAGAGAAAACTACAACTGAAACTTATAAAGAATGATATATTTTTATGCAATTTCCTGCTCTTTTATTCATTTTACGGTAAAAACTGTAGAGTGCAAAGTTGTACAGAATTAAAAGTTGTATACAAAAGTGTTTTTACATATTTTATTATGTTACGAATTTTATAAAGATATTTCTTAATTTCAGTTGATCCGTAGCAACACCTATGACACTTTTATTTTTTTCTAGTTTTTATAAAATATTTATAAGCATCAAACGTCAATTTGATTAAATGAATTAAATTCTGTATTCTTTTGTAAGTTCCATCATATGACTACTAATAATCAGATATTTTGCAATTTTTTTTTCAAATTGTGAAGAAAAAAATATAATAATACATTTAAAAATAGTTTGATATATTTGCCGTAAAATGAACAGGAGAGCATGAAGTTGCAAAAAACTAAAATCCCATGTTAAAGCTTTATGCTCGCACCTGACAGTCAACACTCTGTATGTGTATAATGTTTGAAATAATATTCGTTCACAAACGACATTTAAGTATAGGTATGTTTTAAATTGAGTCAAAACTGAAGTTAAGGATCGTTTTATTAAAATAGCTACTTGCTGTTAACTGAGAATTGCTAATTTACAAATATTTAGTACTGGATATATGAAATTTACAAAGTACCTATATCATTTTATGTCGGCATGAAAAATAAAATTATTTTAAGAAACATAGAATTCAGAAAAACGACTTCAGTAGACCATCATTATCGATTGCGCGATATTTACCAAAAGTTTATTAAATTAAGAAAATAAACTAAGATCATATACGTGATTTCTTGTTAATGTAATTAATAAATATCATTAAAAATTCAAAATACCTTTGGTTTTATATTGGAATCATAAACTTATTTATATTCCTTCAAAAGCGGGCGCAAATTGGTTTTTATCGCCCGAGGATCTATAAAGTTGCCAAGAAACAGCTATTCAATCAAATCAAAATCGTGGTTTATGGATAAATGTCAGACAGCACAATAAATAAATAAATAAATAAATAAATAAATAAATAAATAAATAAATAAATAAATAAATAAATAAATAAATAAATAAATAAATAAATAAATAAATAAATAAATAAATAAATAAATAAATAAATAAATAAATAAATAAATAAATAAATAAATAAATAAATAAATAAATAAATAAATAAATAAATAAATAAATAAATAAATAAATAAATAAATAAATAAATAAATAAATAAATAAATAAATAAATAAATAAATAAATAAATAAATAAATAAATAAATAAATAAATAAATAAATAAATAAATAAATAAATAAATAAATAAATAAATAAATAAATAAATAAATAAATAAATAAATAAATAAATAAATAAATAAATAAATAAATAAATAAATAAATAAATAAATAAATAAATAAATAAATAAATAAATAAATAAATAAATAAATAAATAAATAAATAAATAAATAAATAAATAAATAAATAAATAAATAAATAAATAAATAAATAAATAAATAAATAAATAAATAAATAAATAAATAAATAAATAAATAAATAAATAAATAAATAAATAAATAAATAAATAAATAAATAAATAAATAAATAAATAAATAAATAAATAAATAAATAAATAAATAAATAAATAAATAAATAAATAAATAAATAAATAAATAAATAAATAAATAAATAAATAAATAAATAAATAAATAAATAAATAAATAAATAAATAAATAAATAAATAAATAAATAAATAAATAAATAAATAAATAAATAAATAAATAAATAAATAAATAAATAAATAAATAAATAAATAAATAAATAAATAAATAAATAAATAAATAAATAAATAAATAAATAAATAAATAAATAAATAAATAAATAAATAAATAAATAAATAAAAATCATTCACAGAACTTATCGTATTCTTTTTCGTATAAGTACGTCTTTTGAATTCCGTGGAAGCAACTTGCCCTGCGCAGTCTTTGAAATAATCGATATCTTTCTTTTTAAATTAACACTAAATTTCTACACAGAAATTACAGCATACCTAGAATTCACAACGCCAGCACAAAGATAACGAATATACGAGTATGTATGTATATACCTACTGAATCCTTAAATTTCGAGAACCAAATAAAATAACACGTTTTATGTAACAGGGGTACGTAATGCAAACTTTAGGTGCCCGTCAAGCTAATCTACCCTTTCCATACGTATAGCAGATCAGTGTACGTGACTTGTTTGAATAATGGAGGCATATCGGAAAAGACGTTCAAATTTGGATTTTAACAAAAAAAGAGAAAATTGTCAAATTATTACTGTTAAATATTCCATGAAGAGTTATGTCATCAGCATGCTCTCTTTATTTGGAAAAATGTTATGAAAACAGAAGTAATATCGAGACAATACTTCGAGCTGAAATTTTTTTATGCAAGATATTGTTAGTTATATATGTCGTAGGCACAATGCAAAGCCGGCAAAATGTGTTCTTTAGGACTTTATTGCGTTATGACTAGATAATTTTAGGCAATTTGTCAAAATGCAGGCATAACATGAGTGAAAGAAAACGTATCTCATTTTGCCTGCTTATTTTCAGGCATTTTACTATTTTCCTGTTACTTCCTAGTCATAATAAGAAATAACAAATAGACTATTAACTACAGTTTTATTTCGAAACAAATAAACAAGCATTTCTAAAATTAAAAGAATTAAGTGCGTAGATACCTAAAAAACATTAAGTATAATTTAAAGTACATATCAAACAAATAAAAGAAAATATAATTAAATTCTCAAAATTAAGTAAAATTTTCAAAGACGCTACATAAAAATACGTAAGTGCATAAACAGTAAATAAACATTAACTATAATCTAAAATACACATCAAACAAATAAAGCAAAATATAATTAAAATCTCAAAATAACGAACAGCACTTTTGCTTCTAAGTCAACCATATCATTTGTTACTTGCATAACATCATCGCGATTATCACCCATTGTTCACTAATAATACACCTAACGAACTTTAAAACAATCTTACTTTTTTTAACGTTATGTTATTGTTGCCGTGCAAATGTGAAATTACCGCGTTCGTGTGTTTTGACTAACTCATACTCGACAAATTGTAAAATGCCTGAAAATAAGCAGGCAAAATGAGATACGTTTTCTTTCACTTATGTTATGCCGGCATTTTGAAAAATTGCCTAAAATTATCTAGTCATAACGCAATAAAGTCCTAAAGAACACATTTTGCCGGCTTTTTGTAAAATACCTAGGCATTTTATCAAACACCTGAATTTGCATTGTGCCTACGACATATATATATATATATATATATATATATATATATATATATATATATATATATATATATATATATATATATATATATATATAATATCTACGAGTGATATTCAGCTCATAACCGGTATTTTTATTTTCCTTAAACTCTAAGGCTGGTAGCACGAGCGTGGTTCTAACACCGGTTTTATCTAAAACCATACTATCAACTTGACAACTTCTTCAGGATTATTAACTGAATAAGCCGAAAATGTACTGACAGCCATATTTAATAAATTTGACGGCATTATTTAAAAGTATTTAATACGATTTTTGTCTTGCCTTCTTAATAGTATAAACAATTTAAAATAATGAAGAAAAATTTATTGAATATGGTTGTCAATACAATTTCGAGGTAATCAGTATATTAGTAACACTGATTTTGTTAGTAATCCTGAAGCATGTGCCATGTCGTTGGCATGGTTTTAGTTAAAACGGGTGTTAGAACCACGCTCGTGCTACCAGCCTAAGTGTTTCAAGCTATCATTCTTTTTTTCTGAAAAAAAATGTATAGTTTTTTACATATTGTTGTAATCAGGTAAACAGTGTTTCATTTATTTAATAATTTTATTGAGTATTAAACAGGGATGTTTTAAGTTCTGTTGCACTAAGAATAATCATAGTTGGTTAAAGAGTAATACCAACGCTAAAACACTTTGAAATTTTGACGAGACGAGGGAAACATATTTATCCAAGACTCGAATTTACGGTTCAGAAATTACAATAACTATGACAAGAGAATGTGTAACTAACACGCCACTTATTCCGCGTACCTTGACCGCTGTGAATTAAACCAATATTGAACGTGTTTACCGCTTAATTCATGAAAATCGACGAATAACCATAAGAACTATTCATTGCTTATAATCTTCCAATAAAGTGTGGAAACCATAGTCAGTGCTCGCTGGGCTCCTAAACAACTGTCCCCACAGAGCTCGAGTCTGCACCGCTTTACTCCAACATTGGAAAGATTTTCTACATCCGACTTATTGCTCAGATATGTTGCCATGTGAATTTACCTCTTTGGTTCTACGTGGCGACAAAGTCCAATTATTCTGTTAACAAAGCAAGCAGTGATCTGTGCATTGGTGGGTGCAACAACAACTAAAAACCTTCTATGAAAAGAGAATCAAGAAGCTAGAGGAAAGATGGCAAAAATGTATAGCGAAAGATAATGACTGTCAAAAAACTTGTTTTTCTTAATAAAATAAAAATTCCGGTTATGAGTTGAACATCTCTCGTAACTAAAATAATTTTTAAATATTTCCCTTTAAGTGATATTGGCTGTGGCGCCCTTTATAGATCGGGCCGGCCCAGAATGTTATCAATTATCAAATACTAGTGCATCTCGACTTAAATCTCATCAGTCTTAATTGTCTTAAATTAGCCAATAATTTTGTTTTTAATTCGAGTATTCTCGATTTTTTATTTAATTTTTGTCATCTAGAATAGTATGTTAGCAACCCAACAGAACTGATTCCCAGTCATTAGCCAATAATTTTGTTTTTAATTAGAAAAAATTTGATTTTTTGTTTTATTTTTGTTATCTAAAATAGTATGTTAGTAACGCAACAGAAGTGATTCCCAGTCGAACAACTAATGTCAACTATTGGTTACAACGTAAAATACTAACTTGCTTTACTATTCAATAAAATGACAGCGTATGCTACTTTCAACATCTCATTCATTTATACCTTTTAAATTAACCGGTAATAGTGATGTTTTATGTCATTTTTTGCTAATTAAAATAAAAATAATTATAGTCTACATGCTTGCAAACAATATACAAATTTTAATCACGTAAACAACATTATTGTCTACACAATCCTGCCCTGCTGTTTTTTTTTGCGCAAATGCGTAAGTTCAAAATTATTGTTTACATGCATTTCGTATACGAAAGAGGGGCAAATTAATAGTAATAATTTTTAGCTATACATATGCAGAGTGTCATGAGCAATAGCACAAAATGTTAAATATTTGTATTGCGTGAGTTTGGCAGAAAATATTTCTTATAAGGTTTTAATAAATATTGAATTCATTAATTTATTTATTAGTAATCATGGATACATTTACCATCGCAGAAGAAAACTCAATGGAACAATATTAACAATTAAATATTAACTAATAGATTTATCTCTCAAACTCAAACAATACGACTATTTCAATTGTATGTTTTGTTTTTCATGGCACTCTGTAAAAAACTTAAAGGCGGATATTTTACTTTATGTTCATCTAATGACAAAACCCAATTATATCAATAAACTTAGGATTATTTGATGCAGTTTTTATTTTGAACATTTTTCGTAATTAAACTTTAGTTACATATTTAATAAGGCAGAATTTACAGCCACATGAAATTTTGCCATTGTATATCCTATGGTACATAAAAAGTAGACACGCGGTATACGAGTATACTTCTAAAAATGTTACAAACTAAAAAAACTAACAAAATTAAAATTGCATTAAAATCAATATTTAGAATTTTATTTAGATATCTAAATATTTATTTATTACAACCTCTGTATTAGGTGATTCATCGGTTAGTTCTTTTTAACTAGATTATTTTAAATAATATAGAAAAAATTCAAACAAAGTCTATTTTTAATTAAAATGTTAATTAATGTGCGGTATACATTTTTCTACAGGCTGTTCTATTTTGGATATGGTAATGGAACTCTTTATATATTTATTCAAATTTAAAAAGTACATTTTTTACCTTCCGTCACCTTTAGGTAAGGAAGGTATTGTCTTTGGTCAAAAAATTCGGTGGAGTTTTTGATGAATAAGCACGTTTTAGGGTCCCTAGAATACGATTGACTATTTTTACGATGATGTCTGTATGTGTGTGTGTATGTATGTGTGTGTGTGTGTATGTATGTGTGTGTGTGTGTGTGTGTGTCTGTGTGTGACAAAATTTTCTAATGCGATAACTCTAATACTACAATTCCAAAAATTATAATTCTTTCGTATTCCTCTTCGTTACATCCATGTGACGAGCTGATTAGATTTTGGTTATAATTGGTCAACCGGAAGTACCCTCTTTTGAAGATTTTAAAAGTTTTTCTTGAAAAAACGATGTTAAATCATTTTTTTTACATTTAATGTTATTATAAATATTAAAGAATTATTTATTCTCTATACGATTTGAATTCATTTTATACTTCATATTAAATGGACATAGAGTTAAAAAATCTGATGTGGCCAGCACATTACCTTCCGTCAGTTCTATGTATTTTGTATAAATGTCATACATAAAGTTTATTGCAAAAGATTATATTTCTTGTACATTACCTTAAGGCAGTTGTACGTATTTTATGCAAATTCCATACAGAAAGTTTCTAACAAAAGATCCTATATTTCCAGTAAAATTATAACATAAACATACTGTCAACTGCACTTGGCACTGACACCTTTCAATCAGAATTTTCTTAACGTAGCAGCTGTTTCCAAAGTTATAGCAAAGCTGACTAATATATATGATATTTAATTTCTTTATAATTTTTTAACTCTATGTCCATTTAGTATGAAGTATAAAATGCATTCAAATCGTATAGAGAATAAATAAGTCTCTAATATTTATAATAACATTAAATAAGAAAAAATGATATTTAACATCGTTTTTTCAAGAAAAACTGTTAAAATCTTCAAATGAGGGTACTTCCGGTTGACCAATTATAACCAAAATCTAATCAGCTCTTCACATTGATGTAACGAAGAGGAATACGAAAGAATTATAATTTTTGGAATTGTAGTATTAGAGTTATCGCATTAGAAATTTTTGTCACACACAGACACACACACACACACACATACATACATACATACATACACACACACACACACACACACACACACACATACAGACATCATCGTAAAAATAGTAAAATCGTATTCTAGGGACCCTAAAACGTGCTTATTCATCAAAAACTCACCACCGGAAGGTAAAAATGATAAAGAAATTAAATATCATATATATTAGTCAGCTTTGCTATAACTCTGGAAACAGCTGCTACATTAAGAAAATTCTGATTGAAAGGTGTCAGTGTCAAGTGCAGTTGACAGTATGTTTATGTAATAATTTTACTGGAAATATAAGATTTTTTGTTAGAAACTTTCTGTATGGAATTTGTATAAAATACATACAACTGCCTTAAGGTAATGTACAAGAAATATAATCTTTTGCAAGGGACTTTCTGTGTAACATTTATACAAAATACATAGAACTGACGGAAGGTAATGTGCTGGCCACATCAGATTTTTTCACTATGGGGGCGCCAAGATTGAAAACTCTTGGGCCGGCATTGATAACATTGCATTTGAGATTTAAGTTTTACGGGCTTTAAGTAAAATTCAACTTTTTACTTCCCACTACCCTTGGTAAGGGAGGTATAGGGATCGTGCTAAAAATCGCATATCGAGATTTTGGTAAATGACCACGTTTTAAGGTCCCTAGAATCCAATTTTAACATTTCCACGATGATGTGTGTGTGTGTGTGTGTGTGTGTGCGTGTGTGTGTGCGCGCGTGTGTGTGTGCGTGTGTGTATGTGTGTGTGTGTGTGTGTGTTTGTGTGTGTGTGTGTGTGTGTGTGTGTGTGTGTGTGTGGATCCTCTAACTTGAATACTATCATTCAGAATATTTTGAAACCTTGTATTTCTACCTTATTCTAATATGGGAAGAGGCCATTAGATTTTGGTGTATATCAGATAGTCGGAAATGGTTCTTTACTTGAAGCTCAAAATATATTTTCTACTGATTTGCATATGTTATTTTTCTATATATTTTATAGATAAATTTATAAAAGTATCTATAATTTTAATCCCAAAGCCTACGCTTTAAACAAGCAAAACTCGTTGGTTACACATTTTATATCTCAAATGTATGTAACTGACATATAAATGTCACTGTCAAAGAACTATTCATTTCAAATTAATAATAGTAACGTTTTCAAAAGAAAATATTAAATAGAATCAAAGTTATATGAAATGGATCATAATGCAAATTCCAGCATAACTAAATATGTAAATATGTATATTTAAATTAATAAAAATTAAATAGCGGGAGGTATGGTGTTGACCACATCAGATTTATAAAAAAAATTCGATCGCTTATCTACCTCCTATTTTAATCACTGACTTTCACTGAACTGTCAGTTTAATTAATAAATCAGGTGTATTTCACTAGTGCACATGTGCTATATACGCAAAGTTTACATAGTTTATATTCTCTACGCATTGTCTACATTTGACATCTTTATTTACGTATTGTTTACGTATTTAAGTAATCTATCATAGATTACGCGTAGACGCACAACCCTGAGCAAGGGTCTGCACCGGATTGGCTGGCAACACACATGCTAGTTAAGTATATGCCCATGGTAAAGTAAAAAATGAGTATGTATTTGCTTTATAAATAGATTTGAGATAAAGTCACCCTAAGGACAAAACTTGAAAGGAGTTCAAATCCCGAAACACATACCGGGTGTCTACTTTTTTCCGAACAGGAAATGCAATGTTAAAATTTTGATTTGGCGATATCTCTTTACCTATAAAATTTAGATAAAATGTTTATTATATACGAGTTAAAATGTAAAAGAAAATACACGATTTAAGGTAATTATCAAGAAAAATAAAACAATATGTTAGTTGTTTCTGACATACCTGACAGCTTTGACATTTCTTTTGATTTTACTAATAATAGAATTTGGGCGCGTATTTTTATTCCGAAGTATCCCTGCAATATTAACTTACAGGTAGTCGTTTTTTTATTACATAAATGCATCTGCTATGCAGCTGGACAGTGGTCTTTGATCTTCATTTAACAGCAAAGCAGTTCTGCTGGTTGACTGCGCGCAGTTATGCATCCATCTTTGCAAAAGTTGCATTGGATGTACGCATGCGCAGACTATATTTGAAAGTTATCACGAAACGAAAATCAACGTAACCAAAGATATTAATCTTCAATAACTACTTTAGTAGCATTTCTAGCAATAGTAAACATTTTGAATAACTTTTAATAATGTCTGATGAATTGGCGTTTGACACATATCATAACCTTATTGTCGCTGCCGCAGGGTCTGTTTGTTTATTCCACGCAAAACTGCAAGCAGATAACAGCAGATGTGACGTCATATAAAGCAGAAATGCAATACATCGCAGTTTTTTGTTAATTATTATCATCTAGGTAAAATCTTTCTATTATTCTAATAATAATAAAATCAAAATAAATGTCAAATCTGTTAGAAATAACAAACCTACTCGTATTTTTTTATTTTTCATGGTACTCTGATAATTGCCTTATATCGCGTATTTTCTTGCTTGTAACTCATACATGAGAAATAATTGAAAAATAAACTTGTACTCAATCGATGCACTTTTTCATTCTAAACATTGTTCATTAATTTTTTTCTTGAATTAATAGGTAAAGAGATATCACCAAATTAAAATTTTAACATTGAATATCAAATAATCTGAAAATCATCCGGTATACATTATGTATATATGTCCAATATCATTTACTTATCTCCCGTCTAACAAAACGTAGACAAGGGAAATATGAACAAAGAGAAAAAATTACATATATAATTTTTTATGAATAAGCGCATTTTAATGTCCCTAAAGTCTAATTTTAATATTTTTATGACGGTGTCTCGTTTTTGTGTTTCGTAAGCACATATTAGCCTTTATCATATCTTTCAAGAATAATTTAAAAACTTGATAATAGGTTGTTAATATGTATTCATAAATCATGCATTGTATTGTATTTTAAGAAAAAACATATTTATACATATTTCGAGGTCTGTGAAGTTGGCTCAGCCTATATCGAATGCACT
The DNA here is from genome assembly GCA_963082715.1 of Harpalus rubripes. NCBI lineage: Eukaryota > Metazoa > Arthropoda > Insecta > Coleoptera > Carabidae > Harpalus > Harpalus rubripes. The sequence continues at coordinate 45,125,492 of OY720450.1, forward strand.
TGTACTGTATGTAGACGGTAAGTTTTTCGTTAGGTGAGATAAGATTTCCACCTGATTACGTAAGTATCGCAAGACTTGTTTATCTTTATAAAAAAAATTGGAGCAGGCTTACTTTACACTAGCCTGCCCAAACGCGTATAATAAAATATTTCAATAGAAATATGTTTATTTACCGTTAGTTGAATTAAGTTTAGTTTCGAACTGGTTCAGGTCAAAAAATAACAAACATGGGCATCCTAACTTCTTATCTCTGAGTTTAAAATTATTAACATACACGTCTTGATTAGTTCTCGCTAGTTTTGATATAATCAACGTTAGTTTTGCAACGTTTTTGCTTGGACATTTATGTACAATATTTGGGCAGACCTGGAATCTGATTTTTTAAATAAATAATTAAAACTCTCAGTCAGTGACAACGACGATCGTACTAACTGATTTTCTTGAAAAAATATATTGAAACATGATCCAAAACTTATCAAATTTGACATTTAAAACTCGTGTATAATTTGATACAACATATTAGATTTTGACTATACTTATATGATAACCCGGAAGTGGTACTTAATTTTAAGCTCTTAACAGATTTTCGAGGAAAAATTTAATCCAAAATTTCGTATTACAGACTTTTATATTTATTGGAACAACAAATTAGAATTTGTTTATACTTTACTATATATACTATACTTTATACTACTTTTTTTTTCAGTTATGTTGTGTTGAGTTTCCTTTTTGTAAACCAGACACATTGCAGTGATCACCAATCACAATTTGAAATGAACATGTCGCGTGAAAACGTAATGTTAACAGGATTTGTGTAATAGATCTTATTGGAAAATTCCTTGTGTCATTAGGTTCAATATAAGGACCCAATAATTCCACTAATCTATGTACCATTTGATTAGAAAATATGAAAAGTATTTTAACCCTTGACTGGTATCGTAATATTTTGCAACGTAACTGGTATCGTCGGGTCCGTTCGGACCCGTAACTTTTTAATAAAAATTAGGTGTTGAAATGTTTGTTTATTGTTATACAAAATTTAATACACATTCTTGAGAATATATACAACTGGTTTAAACACATATAAAGACAAATTATAAAAACACTTTTTTATTTGAAATCAACTTGGAAATACATGTTATTTTTGAAAATGAAAAAACATTGTGTAGAATAAAGCAAATATCTGGATCATGATAATACATTTTTGAAATACAATAGTATGAGCACTTACATAATAGCATGAGAGTATAATTAATGAAAAAAATTGAACATTTTATTGCCACATAAAAAAACGTGCAAGTACATTGCGCACATAAGATTTTATTCTCTGCATTTTTCGCATATCAACTGTTGTGCACTAAGGGCCTTGCATACATAATTATTACAGCTGTTGCAAGTAGTACGATGTTTATTGTCTAAATTTGAAGGGCATAGGTAACATCGGCGCCGCTTTCCTAGAGATCCTGAAGCCCTTGGACCTTGTTGAGGAAGCTCGACCTGACTCGCTTCTCTTGTTGTGTCCTCACATTTCAGAACTTTTTGGACAAACGCATTCATAAGATAGTGAGTCTGCACATCACAGAGGCACAACATATTTAGCCTATACTTATTAGGCTTACTTTTCATGTATACACGAAATTCGCATCGTCCTCTGAAACCTATAAGCATCTCATCTACAGTAAGACATTCTCCCGGAATATAGCACTTTTTGCAATTTCTTTTAAAGGAATCAAATACTTTTCGTATAGGATACAATTTATCAGCTGTCCTTTTATCTCTGGTACTAAGGCTATCAAATCGTAATGCAACTAGTAGAAACAAAAATCTGAGTTGCCATTATCATTTGAATCACTAATTACACTGTGTTCATTTTCATTATTTTCATATTCTGCAGTATTTTCTTCATCCGAATCATGCTCACTATTGATGGTAGGCGCATCACTAATATCACCGTCATCTTCATTTAAAAATAACTCGCGAACTTCTTCTTCTTTATACCGTTTACCATCAATAACAACGAAATCCATTTCGCACAAAAACTAACGGAACTGGTATCGTCGGGTCTATGTTGACCCGGAGATTCAAAATAATGCCCTTACAAAGATCGCAGCGAACTACCACTTACGGTGTCGATAGATAGACTGAATACTTGAAAAGTCCCGGCATCCCCTCCATCTACGTATAGTACTAACTAATCACTAGTAATAATTCAAGATAGCGGGTCCGATTGGACCCGACGATACCAGTTAAGGGTTAAAATAGATATTATCATACATTTTAAATGGATTACTCCTGTCTCTGATTATTCGTGGTCTAGGTTGTTATACAAACTCTTCATCACTGGATGATCAACTTATAGATGGACACATGTTTGAGTCACTACTCAGTAAACTGGAATCTGAGGACATTTTTCTAAACTAGAACAAATTGTAAACCTTACCGTCTACAGAATTTCCATTTCAATATCAATAATTTCTTGTTTGTGGTTCTTGGCTATATTGTTGTCAATTACATTTAACTTTTTTTTTTTATTTTGGAGCAATTTTGGATGTAATAATATTAGTAATTTTGGGTATTTTATAAATATGACCAGCAGATGTGGTAAGTTGCGGGTCGACAGTTTCAATCAATAAAATTAATTTTGGACATGATCTCTCGTATTCTGTAACTTACTGATGAAAAATCAGTATTCATTTGGTCAGGTACTCCATCAGATGTTTATATTTCAAAGTTCTCAGCGTACACCTGTGTATCAATAAAAATTTAATGTAACTAAAAATGTTCAGTTAACTGTTTTCTTAACTTTACGTACTTCATTGCTGTCGTATGGTTTGGACAAGGTGCTAATATTACTTCCCAGCATACTAATAATTTTATCACCTACATTGTCTAATTTTTTTTATACGTTCTTTCCCCTGTTTTATAAAGTTCGATCTGTAAATATAAAAATTCTAAGAATTGCGCCGGATTTTATTAGTATATCTGAATTGTCATATCAGCTTTTTCTCGTTTTGTTTTTTTTTTCAATGCTTCATATAATGTTTTTAATTTATGTGCTGTTTTTAAGCATTTTCTTGTACTGCAATAAACTCATCTTGTATTTTTAACCATATGTCTTGTTTCTTTTTACTATTCATGGAGTCAGATTTTTATTTTCTATTATATGTAAATATTTTTCTACTCGACGAAGATTGTCAAGTGAATTAATTTGTCATCTTTAGTAAGTCTTTATACCCAAATTCAAAGCATACTTGAATAATCTTTTCATTCAGTTTTATGTCTCAAATAATAACTTGCATGTAATTAATAATTCTACAATTGTTTTCGTTAATTTCTATTACCCAGACTCCGAGCCAATGAAAAATTGTTAATATCATTACGCAGAGCTATTATTTAAAAAGTTACAGATTTAAAAAAAAATCCTAATTTTTACGAGCAGTGTAATTGATTTATTGTACACTGTTTTACATGACTTTTCGACACATTTGCATGTAGGTAGGTACACTTACATTGTCACTACCCAATATTAATTTACGAAATTTGGTATTTAGAGGTTTCATCATATGCCCGTTTCAAATAAAATATTCTCAAAGCACTAGCACTTCTGGTTTAACTGGAAGTAGACCCTAACTTTCTTATTTTAAATGGAATGCTATATTTTCTATTTTTCCATTGAAATCAGGCAAACGAAACAATAAAACTATTTTACTCGTAATCAACTACTTCCGGCTTAATTACCTTTTTTGATTTTTTCTGTAAGAACGGCCACTTCTTTATTACTCGTTATCTCGAGAATGGAATGAAATTTCTGTAATCTGTAAAGACTGTTTGAAAAAAGTTGATGTTCAAAAAGTTAAAAATCTCGGGTTTTTGAAATGGAACACTCCATTTTTTATTTTTTACATGAATTCTTGGTTGAAAATTTTTGAAAATTGTTTAATTACAACCATTAATTTAGAAATTGTTGTATTTTCGGTGTTTGAAACAAATAAAAATAGACAAATTACACATAGTTGGAAAGCTAAAAAAAATTCTCTTTTCAATGGCGCCCATATAAAAATTAAAACTTTAACATCATAACTCGAAAATTAATAGTGATAAAATAACAGAGCATCGCCATTCGAAAGAATATAACAAAGTGCTTTAAAGGTATTCAAATTAAAATCCAGTATTATTTTACATTTGGAAGATATTTGCAAAAACAAAAAACTTTTAAAATGGACTCCTAATCCTAACGGGACAACTTTTGTCCAATTTAACCCACTTCGTATCTCTTATAATTCTCAAGATTATCATGTTGTAAATTTGTCCTAGGCAGCCGTATACGGCTGTATCATGTAGCACATCGCTTATATTGAACGACGTGGCTAACAATGCAATCATAACATGTTGCTGTGATGAAAAAACAAAATGTCACTTGTTACATTTGTTTCAATTTGTCATATTAGGAATTTAACTACGTTGTTTAATTATAAGCGATGTGTTACATGATTCAGCCGATAAAAAGTAACAATTTATGGCAGTTAATGATATCATTCTGGTATTTATTTTATACTCATCAAAGTAAAATCCACTTTTTGTAGATTTTTTTTTATAAAACATATATCTATTTCATTTAAATCACGAAACCCGTTGTCACGGAATAAAAATAGTACAGTAAGATCTTTGTGATTAATCATGCTTTGGTGTCCTTACAATACATTTTCAATAGATATACGTTACGTATGTATGTGTGTATATTATGCTGTAGGTCCCTATAGATTTCATTCATAACATATACACATTCAAAGGTTCACAATAAGAACGTCATATCAATCTCGAAAATACGACATTGTGGAGAGAAAATTAAAAAGATATGTCATTTCTAAAAAATAAGTAAGCTACACAGAATTATAGAAAATATTGACAGGTTGCGTAACAAAATTCTTAATGTTATATTATATATAAATCGTAGAAATGGGCTTTAGGATCCAGGACAAATTTATTTAAACGAAGAAAGAATTGTAAAAAATTCATGGACCTCGCTGGGATTCGAACCCAGAGCCTCCCAATCTCTAGCCGGGCGCTCTACCAATTGAGCCACGAGTTCCCGTTGAAGTCTATGAATCTTTCACAAGCCTTTTTACAAATCGTAACGAGTACACTCTCACAATTTGAGAGATAAATACTCAACGCTAACATTTGCGCAGTAAATATTATATTATTGTGAACTTTTTAAGCCGTCACACACACGTAGAATAATTATTTGAGATCCAACCTAAATGTTTAAACGGTAGAAATGGACTTTAGGATCCAGGACAAATTTACTTAAACGAAGAAAGAATTGTGAAAAATTCATGGACCTCGCTGGGATTCGAACCCAGAGCCTCCCAATCTCTAGCCGGGCGCTCTACCAATTGAGCCACGAGTTCCCGTTGAAGTCTATGAATCTTTCACAAGCCTTTGATGTCATTTTAAAAATACATACTAATAGGTTAGAAATATAGAAATTGTTGTATTTTCGGTGTTTGAAACAAATTGAGATAGACAAATTACACATGGTTGGACAGATAAGAACGTGTAACTTTTTTAAAATGGCGTTCATATAAAAATTAAAACTTTCACATCATAACTCGAAAATTAATAGTGATAAAAAAATTGCCATTTAAAATTCGAAATATTTGGCGTCGGTCGGTTTAATCTAAGCGATGTGCTACAGCCGTATACGCCTGTTCAGGATAAATTTTGATCCCTGTTGTTCACTCTGCACGGTGCAAATATTTCATCGTTACCGATATCTGTGTACAAGCATAATGGCATACCCAGAAATGGGTAAAAATCCGTGATGATATATTTATTTATGTTATTTATAAAAAGAAATTTGTGCATCGCCATTTTAAATATCATAAAAGAGTGTTTTAAAGATAAATAAATTAAAATCCAGTATTATTTCACATTTGAAAGGTATATCCAAAAATATAAAATTGCAAAGTTACATTTTCGCCCATATCTAGGAACCCTTGTATTTTTTCTCAAATAACTAAACACCATTCAAATGGACTCCTAATGGGGCAACTTTTGTCTAATTTAACTGACTTCGTATCTCTTATAGTTCTCGAGAACCCTATGTTGGAAAAGTTAACCTGGATGCCATGTATACAGAGTATTTCTCGGATACGGGACACCCGAATTATATTCTTTATTATTGGAAATATAAAAAAGTCATTGAAATAAAAGTTGTAGTATATGAAAAGGGACATTCGCCTATTGAAGAAAATATTTTTTTTAACCAGTGGTTTTCAAACTATAACATAAGGTTATATTTTTATCTCCCGTTACCCTTGGTAAGTGAGGTATAGGGATCGTGCTAAAAATCGCTTATCGAGTTTTTGGTAAATAACCACGTTTTAATGTCCCTAAAATCCAATTTTAACATTTTCACGATGATATCTGTGTGTATGTGTATATGTGTGGATCCTCCACTCTAACTCAAATAATAATAAAAGTTTAGGAATATTAAATTTTCTATAGATTTGCATTAATACTTTTTCTATTTATTGTATGGATAAATTTATAAAATTATTTAAATTCCAGAGTCTACGCTTTAAACAAACAAAACGCAATTATTCAAATGTATGTTACTGACAGAGAAATGTCACTATCAAAGAATTAAAAACTAAACATTTCAAAATAATATTAGTAACGTTTTAAAAAGAAAAAAAAATAGAACAATAGAAAAAGAATTCAATACAGTTTCCAGCATAAGTAAATATGTAGGTATGTATTTAGATTAATAAAAATTAACAATTCAAAAAAATGTTTAAGCTATTCTATCCCGGTATTTAAAATTTAATCTTCATTTTATTATATCTCTGGTGTCCAATGGTTAGAGCAACGCCTCATGTCACGAGTGCCCTCGGAGCTTTGGCTTCGAATCCCACTAAGGCATGGATGTGTGTGAATGTGAACACACTCTGTAATTGGGATTTAATCCTGTTGAGGGGTTTAAAAAAGGTAGTTACTTGGATTAGATTAGACTATATTTTAAATTTTAAGAAATAAACTGTCAAAATTAGAGTAAAATTCGCTTATCCAAAAATAAGAATTAACTTAATCTTTTTTGACTCGGGCTGCAAATGGCGGGGGTATTGTGTTGGCCACACCAGATTTTTTTAAATGGGATGGTAAATATTTTTTAGACTCATTCCACAGAAGCGCGGCATTCTCTCGAAAGTCCATTTGCGCTCAAAACACATACAAGAATTTTTCTACAGTTACCACAATGGGGTCCTTCACCATAACAAAAATTTGTTTCAAGTACATTAAACTAGTGTAGTGAAAAAGTAGATGTCTATTAGGAGCGTTCACGCCAAACATTTGCAGGTGGCAACACAACTGTTTTCAGAATTTATTTTATATTTAATTTTAATTTATCGTTATTTTCCATTCTTTTGAGCTATTGCTTCAATCTAATCTAAGCATTTTATACTTTTGTTTTTGTAAATAAATGCCCTATTTTATTTTCACAGCAGTGCGGCATTTTGTTTGGTTATGTAATATACCGACAGAACAGTTATATATCAGATTAACTTGTGAGGATTGTAGGTAAAAGTGTGCCATTAGTTCCTGACTAAACGTTTCCATGAAGAATGTAGACAAGTGACATTTCTCAACATTATAGATAAAAGTTTTGACAGCGAGCGTTTTTTCTACTTTGTCGCGCATGAGCGGCAAAGTGACATTTTGCGTTGACAAAAGAGAGCGCAAATAGCTTCTTTGTAAATTGACTCTAGAAAAAAGTATTATATGCAACTCGAGAGGTAAATATCTATGACGTCCCGGACTTAATTGCCAGCCCTCTCGCTTTGTTTGGGTGGCAAACAGCTTTTCCACTAGTAAATATTTCATCATTACCGCATCTGTGTACAAAGCAGATTAGCACACCCAGCAATGGGTAATAAGCCGTGATGATATATTTATTTATTTATTTATTTATATCATAAATAACTATTTTTAATGTTTCATAGGAATGTTTCCATTTTCAGAATTTATTATTATATTGATGTCCGTTTGCGACGATATTGATTAACAATATATTTTTTTTTTAAGATAATATAACTAATATTTTTTTTATAAATTCATCAGAATTTTATTTAACCTTACCTCATCAATATTCTTAATGTATTACACTCAGATAGAAACTGTATTATTCTTAACTTTAAGAGTGTTGGTAGTCGGTACTTGGAATATATTATAATATTAAATGAATAAATAAAACACAGATCTTTAGTTTGATTTGGCTGATTTAAAAGGACGAAACGGCGCCCACGAGTTTAAAATAAAGTAGTGGACAAACCAAGGATTTGTGTTTTTTTTTTTATTCATCTAATACTATATTATTTTGTTCGTCCTAAATTTACATATAGACAAGTAGTAAATTACTCGCTTTACAAGACTTCGAATATTAATTATTAATTCAATTTACAATCTAAGAGTATTTGGTAATAACTGTTTAAATTCATATCTTGATTTTGTGATTTGTTCGTAGTAAGTACTATTAAAGTGAATAACTTTAATATTCAGACAAGGTAAACAAAATAATTCTAACTATACAATTATATTGGCAGTAACAATAATTTTACAAAATTTATAGTCCTTAATGTTGAAATAAATATTTACAGTAGGCTACTTGCGTGGTACTGAAAATCTGATATCTATCACTAAATACCTAAAGTAACGTTGAAAACGTATGTAAAAATATTAAATTTATTTTTAAAAAAATGTTTTTTAATAAATTAAAAGAGGAGATTTTCTTTGACGTCATTATTTTGAACTGGAGAAAGGAATGCATATTTGAAAATGTAATTTGTAGATGGCGAGCGAGTGCGAGTTTTAATTTGATTTTGACATTAGTTCATTTTTCTGTCACTGTCTCTCTTCTTTATTATTTACAGTTTGCGTGGTTTCTGTTACTTTTATTACGTATTTCGATTTGTTAAATAGGATTTTGAAGGATTTTAACTTAGTTTATACTCGTACAAGATTAAAATGACAAACGAAAATATTAACCTCCAAACTATTATTCAAACGTCAAACAGAAGATCTGTCATGTTTAAATTACTCGAACATGCTGTTGCTATTGGACGTACCGGTGTTATTGCTTTACGGCCATTCATTCGTTCGGCGTATTTCTACGTCTACATGGCGGTAATTTAAATATTAAAATTTCATTAATTTTTTCTGGCCAATTAATGAAAATTTTGCCAAAAGAAAAAATATGGGTAGCAAGTTTTTATCATCTCTTCAAAAATATTAAATAAAAAATGGCACGCAAGTAGCCCATTGAAACTATTAAAATACAGGTATCAAAATTATTCGGAGAGTGATGAATTTGTTTGCTTAGCATCTCTCAGTTATTATTTACAGTAGTAAAAAGACTGTTAGATCAATTATTGTCGAGCTGTTTGAGACAAAACGTCGATATATGGCGTAATAGTAAGGAAATGGTTGCTATATAACTGTCCCAAAGTGTTGAAAATCCCTCCACAATCTCCAGACTTAAACCATCATTGAAAATTTATTAAACGAGTTTGATATCCGAGTAAGGAAACATAATATTACAAATAAACTAAATTCAAAAGTAATATTGAATACAAAATGGGCCAAAATAAGTGCGGAATATACCAAAAAGTCTCCTCAATACCAAGACGATTGGAAAGCGTTATTACACAGAAAGAGAATCCCACAAAATATTAATATTATTATAAGATTATAAGTATATATTCATAAATTTGTTCGAATATTTTTATAATCATATTTTGATAGTTTCATTTGTATGTGTATATTAATTAATTATTAAGAACTATAAGCCTCTTACATGTATTATGAAAAAGTTATTTGCTAAAGATGCCAAAATATTATAAAATAAATGTAAAAAAAAATTTTTGTTACTGCCAATATAATTGTAGTTTTAATTATTTTATTTACCATGGCCGAATATTAAAGTTATTGTAAGTATACCCTAATAGAAATTAAATTCGGACAAAACGAGTATATAAATTTTATTTTAATAAGTGTGCTGTATTATGTCAAATTGACATTTAATAATATATTTACAATTTTTCATTAATTGTTTAAATTCATAACATTAATGTGTCACTATTTTATTTTAATTAATTTCGTACGAGTTAATTTTATAAAATTATCCTAATTGTAAACAAAAATTTAGAGTTAGCAAAATTTAATTTTTATATAATAACCCTTATATATTATTTGGTAAACGCCCGTACGGTATAAATGTCATCATCATTACCGATATCTGTGTACCAGGCATATTGGCACACCAAGCAATGGGTAATATGCCGTGATGATATATTTATTTATTTATATATTAAAAATGAAGGTATGGTTAAATTCAATTTCGTAGACTCAATGCCATGGAAACTTATATCGTACACAAAATTTTATCTTTTATTCATTTTAATTATTAAAAATACTTGGTTTTAAGTTTCACAATTATTATACGTGAAGGAAGATCTGACGATGCTAATGTTGTAGCGAAATTGGTTATCAAAATAAAATAATTGTGAAACTTAAAACCAAGTATTTTTAATAATTAAAATGAATAATAAGTTTCACCATGTAAGAGCTGACACAATGAAAGAATTTATCTTTTATGTTTGAAAGCACCTTAAAGCAATGAAATTGTAAACGTAAAACGAAAAATTTAATTAAGTGGAATAGTTTGAGTGTACTCACCGTGTATATCCGCATGATGTTATTGAAACTATGTATAAGTGAGAGTGAATACAATATGTAGAAATGGTTCGGCATGTTCTGCTTTATATACGTGGGTTTGGGATGCTCTCCTTTCTCCGGACACCACGCCTAGCTCCTGTCATCTCAACAGGGCTTAAGTCGAGGCACATGCTATACACAAGACCCACAATCACAAAAATTTACCTAAAGAAGTGACGTATGACGTTAAACATATTACCTACGTACTATTGATTTTTTTTAAAAATCTCTGACGCTACATACTGGATGATATTTATAATAATTTTTATTTATAATTCAATTCTCTTTACATATTTGTAAATTAGATTTAAGGCCGACACGCACTTGAGCGACGCGAAGAGTGGTAAAGCGAAGTGAAGTTTTTTCATTCAATGTATTCTGTATGTGTATAATCTTCTCGTTGATTAGCTCTTCGCTGCTCCAAAGTACGCGTATACACATAATAATACATCGAAAGAAAAAACTTCTTTTCTCCTCGCTTCGCTTCGGTCGCTCAAGTGCGCGTTGGCCTTCAGGGGCTCACAAATCATGCTATTTCGCATAATATAGTCTGTACTCGGAGTAGGCTTTGAACAAAGAAACGTATATCAATTTAAAAATATTTAATTTAATGTCAATTTCTTCTTGAATCTTATTTTAGAAATGGAAAGAAATTAGAAAACAGCGAGTGTCAATAAACTGTATTGTTCTTTATTGTCTTTTTTCCTTAAAATTACATTTTAAGATCAATTTTGACAACTTGTCTTTTGAATTAAATAATAATCAGACATACGTTTCACTGTTCATAGCCTACTCCGAGTTAGGAATGTTTTAAACACACTGTAGTAATAGTCTCAGAAGTATGTAAGTATTTATTTATATGCATTTTACGCAATAATTTCGATGACAGTGCTTTACTATTTAGAGTTTCAAAAATTGAAAAAGAGCTATGGAAAGCAATTCTGGATTTCGTAAGTATGAAATAATAATACTAATATGTCAAAAGTAAAAGAGATAATTTTTGTAACGCACATTTAAAATTAGTTATAGTTTCCTTTTGCTAAGCGTTACACAAAATGATATGCTAGCAGCAGAATATCATTTACTTCCCAACTAGTGATGCAAGATACCCGGGTATTTATTTTTCATGGTAAATGCACAGGGAAAATATTCATAAGAGGGTATTATATTTAGTAACTATAAATTTTATGAATGTGGGTATCCAATATTATTGAAAAATGTATGAAGTCACACAGAAGTACAATATTAAAAATTTTCTTTTTAAATAAATAAATATATCATCACGGCTTATTACCCATTGCTGGGTGTGCCAATCTGCTTTGTACACAGATGCGGTAATGATGAAATATTTGCACCGTGCGGGCGCTTACCAGGCGTCACCTCACGGGCACTCATTGCTGGCGTGGAGAGTGCACCACAGGGGTCAATTCTGTGCCATTTAAAATTGGAAATATTTGGCGTCGGTCGGGATCGAACCCGGTTCCCCAGATTCGCGACCTGACACTCAGGCATCATTTCATTTTCTTTTTAAATAAAGTAAAAACAAAAAATCACAAAATAAACAATTTTTTATTTGAAATATGTATTATATGTTAAGACATGTTTCGTAGAAGTTTTACAATGGGGTCCTCCGGTCCTCCACTCGTTTAATTTTGAAGCAATTCATAGTATTAAAGACTTAATTGTTTTTAGTTTAACTGCATTTGATGTTTCAATATGACGTCACCTATTGCTATCTTTTTCTCGCACCAAACTCTATATTAGACTGCGAGAGAAAGATATCAATAGTGTAACGTCATAGTGACACTGACAACAAATTTCAAATATTTAGCAAAATAATTATTAAAAAAATGTTGTTTTATCTGAATCTTTATTTATTGAGTAGTGTACATTTTATTATATTTTGTTATGGTAGAGGACCGCATTGGGTAGGTAAAAAGACGTCGGGGTAAATATCGGGTAAATACCCAAATTTTATTTACCTACCCATTTACCTGACTCACATCACTATTCCCAACACAATAAAATTGTACGAAAATTAATGTAAAACTGAAATAAAACTATATTGGCCCTACTATAGATTTTATAATATATTTATGAATTATATTTTCCGGGAACTTTAAATTAGTAGTCATTGCTTTAACAATTCTAATTTTTCAGTGAAATATCTATTTTCAAATTTTAGTTGTTATTAGTTAGAAGTATCTGTAATTTTTGTTTATTTTGTTTCACCGTTTCTGTACTGCTATCCATATATTATGGTAATAAGTAATTTATTATTACTGTAATACTATTCTTATGATATAAGTATAACCCACTCAGATTTTTCATTGGCCCACCTTTGGCCCACCCAGAAAATAATCCTAGTTACGTCTCTGTCCGTCCCCTACTCTGTATTTACCGTTATATGACCTTAAGAAAATCCCTTAGTTTCTGGGCTACCAAACTCATTTTCTGAGAAATTTGAAAGCTTTATTCGATCACTTTTCACTTCTAAAATCTTACAAACAAATATAATTTTCCATTTGTTAATATACCTATAAGTCTACACATAGTCAGATATGTTTCATGGAAAATTCCAGTTTTTCATATAATTTTGTGAGCACGTGTAAATAATACTATAAATCAATTGTAATCTGTTATATATTTTGCATTTCACATATTTATTTATCTATCTTGTAACATGCTACGTATATTCCATAGTTTGTTACTAATTACTTTCTAATAAGTAACAGAGAAATTGATGTATGCGTGCTAAGGAATTATTATTATAAAAAAATATAATACCTAATATGAATTAAGATATTTGATTTGTATTCACAATGTAAGTACAATAAGTTTAGTAAAACAACATTTTATATTAATTTTACCACTGTTTACCTATGATTCCTTTGAAATTATACATACATATATTACATTGTTACCTGTTATTAATATCAAGTCTCTATTTTTTATGATAGGAACTGTACCTAAAATTGAACGCAGAATATAAAGCTCAAACTAACCCTAAAGGTCTAAAGATGTTACAAAGGTAGTAAGACCTATGTAACATACAGTGTAACACAGGTGCCTGTAAGTGACTTAAATCTGCCATATCAAAATTTCCTACCTTTTTGTTATCATCTTTCGATCTTTCTACACTAAATCAACTCAAAACAAAATTCGGCAACTCAATTGGAGATTTATCTTTCTTATTTCTGCCCTAAAACTTTACAGTGAGGTCGCTAGGGGATAAAAGGACGAATAGATAAAAACGAACCAGTTGTTTTTAAATAATGAAAATAAAAACATGAAATGAAGTAAAGAAAGTTTATAAATACTACTTATAGAATTTAAATATCCAAATATATTCTTATAGCCCAATTTAATAGTCAATAGCTACTATTAAATATACTTACGACGTTAGAAATCTGTGATCCCGATCCGTTTATTAAATGCTACATTTTTTCTTCGCACTTCTCGTTTCTAACACATATTTCTTCACAAAGAGTTTCAGTTCGAACATTAGTGCTGGAAAATAATTTGCATCTTCTTTTGCTCTTAGTTTAATCTTTTCATTTGATTTAAATTCACCACCTTCAATATTTACGATATAATTTTTCATGATATTCTTTCCTATAACCACCTAATATGTTTGTTTGACATAGTAATGAGTAAATACATACATAGTACATGCCATAGTCAAAAATACAATATAGATTACATACAAGAAAACAGAGCATCGTTGCAGACTTTAGTATAAGATTAAAAAAATACAAGTAGACAAAAAATTACTAAAATACATTTGCAGAAATAATTCTGAATAAATTTTAAAATTTATAATATGTGCAATCAAAAAATTCATTAGAAGTCTCGTGGCCGCGCACCTAAGTGTCTGGTCGCGAATCTAGGGAATCGGGTTCGATCTTGACCGACGCCAAATATTTCAAATTTTGAAAGGCACAAAATTGACCCCTGTGGTGCACTCTCCACGGCAGCAATGAGTGCCCGTGAAGTGACACCTAAACTTGAATTTTGGTGTACATCTTTAACATGGTCAGGTATTTTGTTATATAGTTTGATACAATTACATAAATAACATTTTTTAAACCTCTCAGCACTAAATTTTGCGATACTATTATACGTTTTTAGTATTTCTAGTTTAATAATTATGACAGCACTGATGTGTGATTGCAATATATATATATATATATATATATATATATATATATATATATATATATATATATATATATATATATATATATATATATATATATATAGTAGATAAATTTTAGTGGGTATATCAGTGGGATGTTTTCTGGGCTTAAATTTGTTTAGTAGATTCTTTTAAAATCTGTCAAGCTTTCGTGTATTTGGATTGTACACTTCATCAGGACGGTTTTGTTGAAGTTATTTGAAAGTCATTGATTTACAAAAAAACTAGAAGAATTTTGAAAATACATTAAGGTTTACAATGTTATAAAGCTAAAAACTTATATTAATTTTGACAAAAAACACATGGATAATAGTCCTTGGGCACCTGAATCGGCAAAGGACGAGTTCTCGCAGTGCTGTCACCCAAGCGGACCCCATGGTAGGCGAAGTAGACGAACTCAATCCACGCTAGAGCCGGCGCTGTCCGTATAATTCCTCCTGCTCGGGTCCCCATTTCCATGCTGCCGTTTCCGTATCAGTGCCGTGAGCGGTGCTACCGTGCTGGAGAACTGTTTAATGAAATAGCGGTACCATGATGCTGTGCCAAGAAGTTGACGAAGTTCGCGAACATTCGTCGGTGGAGGCATCTTGGTAATCACTTCGACGCACTCGGGGTCGGTCTGGATGCCGGCTTCGGCGTCGACGTTCCCTAGGTGCATAGTGGACCACAGCTTGAACTGGTACTTTTTGAGGTTGATGCCTTCCGCAGCTGATGAAGGCGCTGGCCACAACTATGTCATCTAGGTACCTAAATGCATGCGGCTTCAGCTCCAGGTCTATGATGGCGTCCAGTAGTGTCTATAATGTCGCGGGAGTAGTGCCGGGGCCAAAGGGCATGACTTTGAACTGGAAGAGAGCTTTCCCCGGCACGGTGAAGTAGGTCAGGGGCTTACTCTCCTCCGAGTTTGCAACCTGCCAATAGCCGAGGTGGATGGTAGAGAAGTACCTAGCCGGCCGCAGTTTGTCCAAGATGGCGGTGATATAGGGCAGTGGATATGCATCTTTTTCGGTGACGTCGTTGAGTCGTCGGAAATCGATGGAGAACTGCGGCTGCCCGTCCTTCTTGCGCACGGCGGCGAACTCCAGAGGTTTTGAGACCTTTGAATGATGCGATCCTTCAGCATCTTATTCACATCTTTTTTAATGATCTACTGCGTCTTGGGATTGTGCCTGATGTTTGGAGTCCCTTCTTTTAAGTTCTGAAGTATCGGAAGTTCCTCGGCCAGAAACAGTGTCAGTTTACTCGCCCCAGTTTGGGGTTGGACCACGATTACCTGTATTCAAATTTGTTTAGCCTATTTTATTATAAGGATCTATGACTATGTTGCTAAGCAGCCCCTACATAAACTTTTCCAACCCGTGAGTTGGAAGTGAAATCTATTATTTCCCACTCTTGAGATTATTGTTACAGTTAGGAATGACGTATCTTAGGCATCGACATATTACTATAATTATTGTGAATAAACAAATAATATAAACACTTAATTTATTCACAAAAACACACAAATACACTTGAGGGTAAATAGATAATCTTGTACTACATTCAAGAAAATTTCATATTCGTGTTCATCTATCTTTATTGTAGTGTCAAAACATCCCAATGTCTCAACTTCGCTCGTTCCAAACCTATTTAACTTAATAATTTCTATCCGAACAGGTAACCGATTTATCTTAAGAAACTCGCTAGCTTCCAGTAGATTTACCGCACTTAAGGTGTCGATTAAGGCTTCAATTGGATGGTTCTTGGCATATCTAATACTATCTTGTATATTCTGAATTGATTTGATTTTTCAGACAGCAAACACAATTTACCTTCTTTTCCACAGAATTTTCTTCTTTCTTTACATGTCCCTTGCAGTCGACTGCCTTATGTCACTTGAAACATTTCGCACTCTTGTTACGATATACGTAATCCTGGGAAATATTTTTCCACAATTATAACGTCAAACATGTTTACCTGTAATTTCATCAATGACATATTTAATTAATGATTCGTCATCAATTTTCCCTCGATTTGCTAGTTTTTTTTAATTTTCAAGATATATTCACCAACGGATTCTTTTTTCTCTATATTTCATTTTGACAACTTGTGCGCTCGTGAGCTTTGTAGAACATTCCTTAAATAGTGCATTCTTTAAATCAGACAATGATTTAATGTTTGTCTCACTCTAAATAAATAATTTCGTTAACCCTGTTAAGGATTCTCTTGCAAAAACAAATTTATGCAGCTCGCTTCAGTTTAAAATCGCTGACATGTTTTCAATGTCAGTTATCCACTTTTAATGCGGGTAATTGCTTGTGCCATTGGAAGGAATGAAATCTCCCATATTGCGGAAACTCATGGAGAATGTCGGCGTATAATGTGCTGGCCTTGTTAATCCAACTTGTGAAACATTCTCAAAATTCGCTGAGCTTTTGACATCTGCCTCCTCTTCGTCTTCTGTGTCCACAAAAGTTAGCAAATTTGTTAAATTTTCATAGTCATATTGGTCTCTCCTTGTCCACATCATATTCAAAAGGCAACTCGCACTATTTATTAGTTCACTGACCAAAAAGTTTGTATTTATAAAGTCTAGTTTCTCTTTGTACTGTTCACAATTCTTCTCAAACGACAGTCCCGAAAATTTTCCTACTTTGCATCTACATTTTCGATCTCCTTTCTACTGTATATTTAATTTTTCCCAGTGTAAATCGAACTTTCTAGAAAGGATCCGATATGCATCTTGTCATAATTCTAAGCCCTGCAGCGTCCAAGCTATGAGACTTCGGGTTATGATGTGCTCCCGAATCCAAATGCGCCCTACGACTCGTGACAACAACTTGTAGAGTCCGGCTAGACACGATAATTTATGGCTTGGCACAAAGTTGGTTACGCCGCCAATGGAGTTTCCACGTACAATTACGACAGCACAAAGTATTACCTCTCTTTATCACTTATTATTTTAAATATCACTAATTATTTACGTCTCATAATCACTTGTTAGTTCGTCATAGTTTGTATTCACCTTTCTTAACTTAAAAATTTTCTGTTTGGCTTTCTGGCTGGGAGCATATCATTAGCCCGAAATCTCATAGCTCATACTCTGTACAACTCATAATAGGGTACTATATACCATAATCAAATTTTAACTCTCTTAAATAAGAAGACGAAAATATACATAAATTAATAAGTATTAGTGAAAATTTTTTGTTTCAATATTGATTAGGTCGCAAACTACAAGCCTTTAAAGTTGATTACTAATTAGATATGACGCGTTAGGTCCTAAGAATTTGATTGGTCGCCTTTAAAAACAAGATTCGCGCGTCTGCTGCGGTCACCTTTGAAAGATTATGAACTGTCACATTGTTGTATAACCTAACAAAAAAATTACAATTTTGTGTTTCATGAATTTGTTTAATTATATCTCGTAATATTAACAATAATAATGTAATTATAATTAAATTAATTTGTAATATGTATTAATTAAATTAATAATAATATTATCTAATCAAAACAAGCAAACACTGCGCCATCCGCCGTCATACTTTGTGTCATAATTAAAGCTCGGATTTATATTCAAGGAAAATAGGAAGAATATGCGGATATATATGCAAGCTTTTATTGCAAAATATGCATTTAGGAGTCCAATATATGCAAAAACATATGCAAAATATGCAGTACAAGAATACAAAAGATATAGCAAAAAAATACTCACCCATCTACATATCAGTTGTAATATCTACGTAAAGTTTAAATACAGTGTAGAATTATTTTTATTATGTAAAATATAAACAAAATAATGTTTTAACAAATTTATTTGCTTGTAAATACAGTTATATTGACATGCTTAATATTAATTATTTACAGAAATTTACAATCTATTACTATGAACTACGGATTATAAATTCATTTACATTAATAATAAAATGTTTTTCGAAGTTACCTATTTTAAATGATTGCCTTCTGTCACTTAGCATGTGTTTATACATAGAAAAGCTGCGTTCTACGTCGACATGTAATAAGGGCATATTTTAATGATGACAACATTTGATGGTCAATTCTTAGCTCGTCTGAAAATTCCGCATCCAAAACTTTTGATACAGAAGTTAAAGTGGTGAAACCTTCCTCTAATTTTTTTGATACTGATTGAACAATAATACCCTGTGCTTCATTAACAGTTAACTTTAATTGTGCTACAAATTTAACTGATTCATTTAAAGGTACTCCTTGTCTTTCTAATTTTGTCATTGTCTCAATAATTAATTTATAACTGTTAATAATAAAACTCACCATTTAATATATTTTTTGCACCCTTTATTGCCGCAGAGGAATCATCATTAAATTTTGACATTATTTCTTTATTTTTTTGTAAATATTTGAAATAAAACAAAGCCGCGTCATGCCATGTGCCCCATCGTATAACTACAGGTTTAGGGGGAAGTGGAACATCTGTTAGAATTTCTCTATATATTTGAACTCTTATAGGAACTTTAATAAAAACTTTTTTCATATTATTAATTAAATCGTTTACTAACGCAAATTGATTTCGTATTTCTTCGGCGACTCTATTTATTCCGTGAGCGACGCAAGTACAATGTATTAAATTAAGATAAAATACTTTTAAATGTATTCCAGCCTTTACCATGTATGTAGCAGCATCAGTTAGCAACAATACGATTTTATCGAATGGTACAGCATTTGGCAAAAGTATGTTAGTCAAATTTTCTTGTATAAATCTACTGATAGTTACGTTATTCGTTTTTTCTAATTCTTTAACTGCAATTAAATAAGGTTTTGCTACAAAATTTTCAGATAAAATGCCAATTAATAAATTTGCTATATATCGATCGCATACATCTGTAGTTTCATCAACAATAATATAATAGAAATTATTTTCTGCCAGTAAATGTGTCTTAATTTTGGACAAAGTTTCAGCGTAACATGTATCTAAAGTTGTTTTCCTTAACGTACTTTCATCCGGAATGCTCTTTTTACAATACTTTTCAAGAAAGATCCTAAAACTAGGGATACTTAACTTATGTAATGGAATGTTAGATGCAAGCATGGCGTGACATAAATCGAACTTAAATGTATCCTCTTCAGTTTTTCTTGAATGAACCAACAAAGATTCCCGTATGGATGTCTGCGATACATTCGATGTATTTCTCTTTTTAGAATTTCTTTTATGAAGAGGAGTCTTGCAGTGCTGGTCAATCAGGTACTTTCTTGTGCTGGATACCTATTAAATAATATAAAATCAATTAAATTTGTTATTAAAAACAAATGTATGTTAAACAACTTACCGACTTGCCACAAGGTTTACAGAAAATATTGTGGCCGTCTACAGACAGTTCCGCGTAGGGACGAATCCACGCAAATAATTTTAAAGCCATTATTTTAAAAACGTTACTGTTCCGTAGGTAAAATCGGAATGAATGGTTTCAAATTGTAATTGAATGTGATGTACATTTTCCACCCCCTCTCTATACTAAGATAATGAAACCAACAGAAATATTTAAAACTAGAATGACCGTTACTTTCTCCGTAAGGAATTAGGATTAGGAAATTACAACCATAAATGAAATTCTGGGTAATTTTTGGCGGCGTATCACTGGTTCGATGCTTCAATGTTCTTCAATAGATATGAGAATTTTATTGAAATTAACAAAGTAACGTCAAATGCAAAAATTATTATTAGAATTTTATTAAAATTGATAAAAATAACCTAACATTTAGAAAATATGCACAAATATGCACATTAGAATGAAATATGCAAAAAATTCAAAAATTAGGTGAGCTTTATGACAATACATTAAAAAGTACACTTGACATCACAATGTCAAAATTACATGCACCGAATTTCAACAAATTAAATATTCTTTTTAACGGGGCGTTATACGCATTACGGCCGAAATTTGAGTCGTTAAATATTAAGATGGATTTTACGGTTGTTATCGATAACGCATGTTTACGAATAAAAAATTGGTTATATTAGGGGCGTTTTGAATATAACGAAGCGTTATCCTTGTTACATATGGTTATGATCACGGGCATTTATTTCACACCATTCAACTGTCTGATTTGAACTAACTGAACTGTCCCTCCAGAGCTGTTTACCGCCTTATTGGCAAGAGCGAACAAAGTAGCTGACATCTGGTGGCACAATGAAACATATAGGTTGTAGGGAAAACGTTGTGTTGTTATATAGGGTTATATAGTACACAAGAGCCAAAAATTACTAAAAAAAAATGAAAAGATATTGTGTTGTACTGCAGTGCAATAATTATGCAGGTAAACACATATCTGTTCACTATCTCCCAAAAACTGAAATATTAAAAAATAAATGGAAAATCGCTTTAAAAATCAAGTACATGTCATCATTCAATAACGTTTATTCACAATAATTTTTGCCAAGAAATTTAATTTCATGTAAGTATTTATATAAATTTATGCTTCAATACATTATTAGATTGTTTTTATAGTCATTAGAAGAAAAACATTTAAAAAATGCTATTCTGTGCCAATACTTACCATAACCAGAACCTCTAGTATAGAGAAGAAAAATAGAGAGAAGTTACTTACCTGTAAGTAGTAGTAGCATTATTCTTCAACATTTAAACTTCATTTATATTGTTTATAGGAAAGATAGAGAAGGAGAAACGGTAAATATGCCAGTAAGAGGAAGACGTGCAAAACATAATACATGTAGATGGTTTTTTAATCAAACAAAATACAATTACCTTTTTAAATATAATAATAAAGCAATGATTTTTTTATTTGTAATTTTATTTACAACTTGCCTTAAGAATGATCAAAGTACATGCGATACATTTATAACACAACATTAGTGAGGTAATTATTATCAAGTGATATTTCCTCTTAATATTACGTTCATCGAAACAATTTCTTTGGAATTGAGATTTTATCCTGTACAGTGAACTTACAATAAATAATTTTATGGACAAAAATTATCTTATAATTATGTAACTATAATGAATTTAAGTCCAATAGTTTAGTATCTTCCACTTTTCTCCCTGACCTGTTTTACAGCTGCACATACATTTCCACACGACGACATTTGTGTTATTGTTGTCACGATAGAGTTAGATGCCCCATTGTCTTCATATCCGTAGAAAATAATGTGTCTATAACTAAAAATTAATAAGTTAACAAGCAAGATAACCTCAAATTTATATTTCATTTTACCATTATACATTGCTTCTCCGTCGGTTATAGGCCGCACAGCCCCTTTTAAATAAATATATACATCTGTCATTGTCATAAACATTCTGATTTTAATTTAAAATAACAATATTTCCTAAAATAAAGCATCAAACTACAACGACTACAAGTGTAAAATTTAACGTTTTCCCTATAAGTCTGTCTTTAGTGCTGCCATCTCTTGGAAGTGGCTCTCCCGAATATACCTGTTCTACATTTATCTAGAGTGTTCTCGAATCTTCGATGCAATGATGACATCTTATGTTCCTAACTGTTTACTTAGCTGCACGGGCAGTTATTAGCCGCCAACCGGTCTAGATACACTTCGTTCAGTGGCGTCAGCAGCAGACTCGCTACACTCAGTGGCATCAGGTGCGCACACGTGTCAATACTATAAAGAAATAAGTGTTATAAAATTTGAACTTCAATTTTCTCACTTACGAATCGTGCAAAATAAAACGTGTTTATTGCATTACATGCAAAATTCAATTCTCCACAACTGTTTTCCCATTTTAAAAGCCTACGGCCTGCTTTTATATTGCACCTGGTATACAATCTGATGAATTTTAGTTGCAGTAAATGGAATTTTTATTATTTATCTGACAAAAAAATCTTTAAAACAAATTGTTGCTGTCTACAAAGTAACGAAAATACACAAATATGTAATTAATTCTTATATTATACAGGCTGGCCGGAATAATTGTTTCTATTTTCGGTTTCAAATAAAACACCTACTTTGATTTTATATTCAAATTTTAAAAATATCTCAGATTGTTAATTGTACTTTAAAATCGAAAATCCGACAATAAATTTTACAATAAACTAAAAAGACAACCATTTCATTTTTCCTTACCTCCCTTATTGGTTAAAGTATTCATTTAATTACCTTAAATGTGTGCATGTACATGAGGTAGAAATTCAACTCCTGGAAACATAATTTTGTAGTCAGTTTAAGCAGATTTACTTTTCATCATCTAAAATCCCCCTTTACGAGCTCCCTCTTTTCAACGATGGGACTAAAATATCAAATAGTAAATATCGATTTCTTATTTAAGAAACCTTACCAAACTCAATTGAAGTTAAAAGGACGGCGTATATACGAATATGAATAGTCAACATGTTAAATGAAATATTTTTTTTAAATACTTCAAAGATGTGCAGTAAAAATTTTGAAAGATGTGCGATCAAGGTCATCTGTATCATGAACAAATTAACAAATTGGCATATATTTATCTCTCTCACAAGAAGCGTGTGCGATAAGGATGGATATAACACACTTGTCTTTCAAAAATTCAAATTGTTTCGTCTAAGTTAGTACATTCCATTTTAAAACGATGCTTATTGTTGACAATATTGTCTCTATAACGTAAGATTATTTTACGTTATACTGAATCGTAAACGTCTTATTACAGAGCTCTGTTTCTAGTGCTAAACAAGTTTTCATGAGCTCCGCCCGTAAAACAATTTACAGACTGTTAAAACCATAGCAACATGTATACCGATTTATTTATACATTATTTTGCTTAGCCATATGTTTTCAAAGTCGATTTCGATCAAATAGTTTACTGTATTGTGTTGTAGGTTCCAATAAGTTTTTTCAAATTATTTACGATTCAGTGTATCATAAAACATAGTACAAAGCTCAACCGTTACCCGAGATTTATGTGCTCGCATGGATAACAAGCTCACTTCCCTCGCTCAATAGGTACCGTGCATGCCCGTAAAGTTCTGAGTAATGGTCTTGCAATGAAAATTACTATATTAATTCAGATATATTTCCTTTATTCATAGCCGTACGAATAACGTTATTTTCTGTCAGTGACAGTGACACTGTGTTAGTATTTTATTTTTCACTTATTTAGTTTTAAATTTGGAACTGATTGTAAATGATAAAAGTATTCCATAGATGGCTCTGTGTCTGCAAGTTAGAATCTTTGCTACCATGTAATTAACAATTGCGGGTAGTGAGACGGAGGACGCAAGTCTAGCGCAAAATAAAGGCGTGGATGTTTCGAATTTGGAAGGGTAAAATTTGTCTCGACATTTGTATGCTGCTTTGCTCGAATTTTCAATTTTATCGATCTTTACATTTTGTTTGAATCATTATTATTAGTATTGTTATTGGTATCTATTGTTAATTATTTCTGATATTTATGTATATACTTGTTAATTTTTGTGGTTATCGTTTTTTTTTTCAAATAAATATTTTCTATCTATTAAAAAAATGAGTAAACCAAAAGCATAAAAAATTATATAAGAGAAATAAGGCAAAGAGTGCCTGAAGTTGAATTTTTGAAATTGTACTATTTTCAGCATAGCATTCCATTTAAAAAAAAATTGTTGATTAAGTCCCGTATTTGATGTTCAATTGTTTTGCATTTTCACCGTTAAATTCGTCATATAATATCGCCAATCTTTGTCCATTTAACCGTCTTTCTATCTCTTCAAATAAGAAAGTTAGTAATGGTGGACCGCTTACAGCATACACACTGTACACTATTTTTTCTACAAGCACTATTTTTTTCAGTTAAACTGGTATTTCTGATAATTTTTTGACATATGTCAAATATGTCGATTTGTTCTTCAACTAGTCATTACCAAGATAATTAATTCACGTTTACCACTATTGTTAAAAGTAACAAAAATTTGTCACACTTTTAACACTGGTGTCAAAAAATGACATTTATCATTTATATATCACCGTGAGACAAGTTATACCATATCGCACTCATTTTACTTATGTAATTGCTTTGTTAGCCTAATTATTGCGGTAATGAAATTCTAGTGTGGTAACAATTTCCATTAAAGCACTTAATGGAATAACAAGGCTTTTATTACTTAATTATTAAAAAGTGCGATATGGTATACGGCGATACATACAATTTTGTACGATAATCGCGGAATACTCTATCATTAAAGCATTATGTGATTACTGTAACTCGCCTTGCAGACGCGTAGGGCAATTCACAATACGTGTGATAATGATGTCTATATCCCTCTCATATCGTAAATAAATATTATCTACGATAATGCGTAAAATTGATGATAAACAATTTATGAATCTATGTAGGCGAGAAGTTTTTGTTATGTGCTCCTTGGTTATATATAAACATGTCATAAAAATAAATAAATAATTTTGTTAGATATATAATTGTCTCTGCTATATTTTGTGTTCAATAAACTCTGTAAAACGTTTTTTATACTTATTTAATTAATAAAGTCTTCAGGTTATGGACCCAGAGATGACTGGAATAAAAGATGAGGATAAAAATTTTGTTACCCAGTTTGAGGGACAAAATTTCAGCAACTGGCGCTATAGAATGGAAATAATGTTGGAACAGAATGATTTATTTCAGTTTCTTCACGCTACTGCTCTGGAAATAGTTAATCAGCAGGAACATGCGGGAGAGAAAAATAAGAAGCAGGAATTGGAACGTCTGACAAAATTGGAGAAGAAATGTAAACATTTCATTGTTCAGCGTATATCTGATAATTATATAGAACACGTGAGAGATAAAACGAGCCCAACGGAAATGTGGAAAGCACTGATTGACACATTCGAAAGAAAAGGAATAGCAGGCCAACTTTACTTAAGAAGAAAGCTCCTAACCCTAAAATATCAAGAAAATATGAATATAAATGCACATTTCATGGAATTTGACAAACTAGTTCGAGAGTTAAAGAGTACTGGAGCAGTATTAGAAGAACAAGATATAATATGTAATTTATTATTAAGTTTACCCAAGTCATTTGATGCTCTTGTTACAGCTTTAGAAACAATGAATCCAGGAAGCCTTACTGTAGATTTAGTAAAAGGAAGATTACTTGACGAATGCGCAAAGAGAAGCAATATTGTAGATCTTCAGTCTAGCGAAAGCACAGCATTTGTTGGAAATAGCACCAAATTTAAATACAAATGCTATCACTGTGGTAAAATAGGACATAAAAGGTCAGACTGTAGATTATTAAAACCTAATAGACAATCAGGTAAATATCACTATAGTAATAATTTTAATAGAAATAAGCGTTATGAAGCAAACGTCACACTAAACGAAAACGCTGAGAAAGATGAAATATCCTTTGTAGCTAATTCAGTGACAAATAAAACTGAAACAAATTGTCAATGGGTTATTGATAGTGGTTCTTCAGAACATTTAATAAATGATGAAAACCTTTTTCAGGAAATTGTACCGCTAAAGGAGCCTATTTCAATACAGATTGCCAAAAATGGAGCATCTCTTGAAGCTACGAAAATTGGAAATATTAAAATATTAGCTCATGTCAACAATAAGAAAATTCCATGTATTGTCAAAAATGTTTTATTCGTACCAAATTTAAAAATGAATTTGTTTTCTGTCAAGCGCGTCGAAGAATTAGGAATGCGTGTAGTTTTTGACAGTGGTAAAGTATTTATTTACAGGAATAATGAACTTGTACTAGTTGGGAAACGAGAATATAAACTTTACAAACTTGACATTTCTGTCATATCACCAGCAATCTCAAATCTTAGCTCTAAATTTGATGACATTTCAAATAGAAAATTGTGGCATAGAAGAATGGGACATCTGAATAATTCTAGCATCATGAAGTTGACAAATATGGTAGAGGGAATGCCCACTTTCAATAATATTTATGAATCAAATGAATGTGCGAGCTGCATAAAAGGTAAGCAAACTAAATTACCTTTTAAGTAAAAAAATTATGAATCTAATTCATCGAGACCTTTAGAACTTGTGCATTCAGACGTATGTGGTCCTATAAACCCACAAACTTGGAATGGTAAACGTTATTTCCTTACTTTTATAGATGATTATACTCATTTCAGTTATGTTTATTTGCTTAATGCAAAAAGTGAAGTTTTTAACTGTTTCAAGGAATATGTAGCTTTGGTTCACGCAAAATTTAATACAAGATTAAGTCGACTTAGATGTGACAACGGAGGAGAATTTATTGGTTTAAAAGATTTCTGCAAAAAGAAAGGTATCCAGATAGAATTTACAACTCCCTATTCACCACAACAAAATGGCAAGGCAGAACGTTTAAATAGAACTCTGTTGGACAAAGCACGGTCCATGATGATGGATTCAAATCTCCCAAAATATCTCTGGGGTGAAGTCATTTTAGCAGCAACTTATTTACTTAACAGAAGCCCAAGTACAGCGTTAAGAGGAATTAATAAAAATAAGACACCTGTGGAACTTTGGAATGGTAAGAAACCCAATTTATCAAATATCATAATTTTTGGTTGTAGAGCATACCATCTCATACCAGATCAGTTCAGGAACAAATTTGATTCAAAAAGCAAACCTTTGTTTATGATTGGATATACAGGAAGTGGTTATAGATTATGGGATTCAGAAAAGAAAAATATAATTATCTCTAGGAATATTCATTTTATTGAGGAAGATGAATGTACAGAAAAAGAAGAGGAAAAACACAATAAAATTTATGATAACGAAGAAATAGGAAGTGAAGAGAATGAGGAAGATGAAAAACAAAATGAAAAAGTAGATATAAACGAAAGTTTAAGGAAATCTACAAGAATCCGAAGGCCACCTGTTTGGTTAAATGACTATGATACATCTGTCTTTGCTCTTTCAGCAGTAGAAGATGATGACGACTTTCCAAAAAGTATATATGACATTCAAGGCAGACCAGATGAAAAACAGTGGAATGAAGCTATACAAAGTGAAATAGAATCACTGAAGAAAAATGAAACTTGGTTTTTAAGTGATTTACCCTCAGATGATTGTATATTGTTGTGTCAAAATTTGAATATGATTACTGAGATCAAGTCACAACTATTTGAAGAATTTGACATGCAAGACATGGGTGAAATAGACACATATATTGGAATAACAATTAAGTACAATATAGAAGAAGGAATAATGATGTTGAGTCAAAAACATTACATAGAAAATATATTATAGAAATTCAATATGCTCGATTATAATTCAGTATCCACACCATTGGAATTTAATTTTAAAATAGAAGAAGGAGGTGAAATAACTAAAAAGCCTTACAGACAACTTATTGGTTCTCTAATGTATATAATGCTAGGAACTCGTCCTGATATTAGTACAGCTGTAAATGTACTCAGTCGATATCAAAATAATGCCACTGATGAACACTGGAAACATTT
The DNA here is from genome assembly GCA_963082715.1 of Harpalus rubripes. NCBI lineage: Eukaryota > Metazoa > Arthropoda > Insecta > Coleoptera > Carabidae > Harpalus > Harpalus rubripes. Next base: position 45,153,808 of record OY720450.1, read on the forward strand.
TAAGAGAGTTTTACGATATCTAAAAGGATCTTCAGATATGAATTTAATTTACAAAAGAAATGAAGCCATCCCACTTATTGGCTATGCCGATGCGGACTGGGGCAGCGATCCAGTAGATCGACGCTCAGTTTCTGGTTATTTGTTTCAGGTCTTTGGTAATACAGTCTCGTGGACGACAAGAAAACAACCGTCAGTGTCACTCTCATCCACAGAAGCTGAATACAAAGCTTTAAGTATTGCTGCATGTGAAGCTGTCTAGCTGAGACAACTTATAAACGAAATGCAAGTGTTAGCAGTAGACTACCCTACAGTTTTACGAGAAGATAATCAGTCTTGTATTGCGGTAGCGAAAAATCCTGTTCATCATGGCCGAGTCAAGCATATAGATATCAAGTATCATCATATTCGACAGCTGGTTAATAATAACATACTGCAACTAGAATACATTCCTTCAAAAGAACAAATAGCCGATATTCTAACAAAAGGTTTACCTACTCCGCAATTTGTTTACCTGCGAAACCGCCTTGGACTTCAGTAAATTGAGAGGGGGTGTTGATAAACAATTTATGAATCTATGTAGGCGAGAAGTTTTTGTTATGTGCTCCTTGGTTATATATAAACCACGGATCACCTCAACTACAGATAGGACAGTTAATGTATTTTTCAAAATACAAAATAGTGACATCTACAGATTGCTTCCATGAACTAACGCACACTGTGATGGCTTGGTCGGCTTGGTAGTTTGTGACATAGGAGACATGTCATGTACAGATAAATTTAAATTTTGAATTTTTAAAATAAAAGACATAATAAGAAAACTGAGTATAAGTACATACATATATTTTAAATAATCACAATACAATAACTATAAATTCATTTCTAAATAAATTTAAAATTACTTGTCAGATAGACATAAACCTCTACTTTAATATTTGTTTATATGTAAGATAAAAGGATATTGGAAATCGTACGACATTTCATCATTAAATATAAAAGTAAACGTCTATTTAATTCTTTGTACTGCACTTTATATCAAACAGCACAACGAATGTTGGAATGTTCATCAGCTTATTGAATTTCAATTCCATATTACGTCAAAAAATAAGCACAGTTATTGCACTTTAAAACTGGAGAAATCACGAAGTAAAACACTACTAGCACTATAACTAAAACTTAGACTATTACAAATTGAATTACCAAATAATTAAAGATGTTAAAGCGTATGTTCAATGACATGTGTGATGACTTACGTGACTTTAAAATTCAAAATATCGCAAAATGTTTTGAAATCAAAGGTGACTTAATCCCTTTTCTTAAAATTTAAGCACTGTTGCGCCTCTACAGTTTGCTTCCTGGAACTATGATAGTGTTTTGGTACATTCATTTAGCTGTCCGGTGCCTGATATAAACATGTCATAAAAATAAATAAATAATTTTGTTAGATATATAATTGTCTCTGCTATATTTTGTGTTCAATAAACTCTGTAAAACGTTTTTTATACTTATTTAATTAATAAAGTCTTCACAATTGTCAATTTTAAGTTTGCAAAACAGTTGTTTAGTACAGAATTTTATTAGTCGTGGGTAACGGGTTACAGAGAAACGAGTGATTAAAATTATTAAACACACTAAATTTGCCGTGGCAGACAATATTCAGAGTACTGGAAACACATTTCACGCGCAAATGACAAGAAGTGTACGCAATATTTTTACTAATTTGTTACAAATTTAAATTACGATCTGTTTCATATCATATCTCGAATATTATGCTATAACCAAGAGAACCATAATGATCGTAACCTTAACGGATTATGAATTAACACGTTAACATGGGAAATTCGTTTTTTGCGTACTGTTGTTTCCCGTATTAACTGACAAAAATGGTTGTTTTATCAATAGAAAGATAAAAATTTCTGCATCAACTGATTAATATCGATAGTCATGTTGTTATAAACTATTCGCTATATCTGGTGTACACTGTAACCGAGTTCATCTGTATTTATATTATAAGGATCGCAACATGAATAATTATGGTACTACTCGTGAAAATTTATCATACGAGTTTGATAAAACGGCGTGTACCCTAATGATTGACATAAATAAATATATCATCACAGCTTATTACCCATTGCTGGGTGTGCCAATCTTCTTTGACATGATTCATTTTATATATTAAATTTCATCTGCTTGTATAAATCAATGACAAATAAAACACATTATTTTTGGTGTTGCAATAGCGTAAAAATATTGTGATTTTGAAATTCAAAATGTCAACTATTTGTTGTAATGTAGGAAAAATATAATAATAACTATAAAATAACTATTCATTATCAGTCTTGTGTCTGATCTAGATCATTTGATCTAAATCATTGATCTAGTTCATTTAGTATGGGTTTTGATCTGATCTAGATCATTTTATGTATCCAGATCTTGATCTGGATCTAGATCTAAAAACTATGTAAATGATTTAAAAAATATCAATTAAAATAAACTAAATGCCTTAGAATTAACCGGTATATTAGTTCCTAGAAGATGCAATTTAAGTGACAGTAAATTTTAGTCTTTGATATTTTTAAAGGGAAACGAATAAAAATGGAGAAGGCGAAAATTAATGGCATATATTAATTTATTACATTTCAACAATTCAGCTTAAAATTATTTTTGTTTCGGTTTCTACTTTATTCATTAATTTAGCATTAATAAAACTAAGTATGTTTCAAATTTTTCTTTCATGAGTAAGGTATAAGGCTAGGTACAGTGTGTTCAGAAAAAAATCCCAAGTCGGGGTGGACTATGAACAGGGAAGCATATATCTGATCTTTATTAAATCAAAAGTCAAATTAACATTTAGTTTAACACTTCTAAATTAAGACATATGTTTTTTTGTTCATAGCCTATCAGAAATAAAAAGCATTTGAAAATCGTTACTGATCTTTTTATGGTCTAAGGAAAATATATCCCAAATTTCTGATCTAATCTGAAAAAAGATCTGATCGCAGAAATTGAGTTCTGATCTGATCTAGTACAAGATCATGATCTTGGTCTAGATCCTTTATAAACTGACCTGTTACAATACATACTGTTAATTATACGTGTAATTGCGCGCCACTGAAAAATATACTAACTGGATTTATGAAACGTGTTTATTATTTATATTATTATTGTTATTATTATTATTATTATATATATATATATATATATATATATATATATATATATTTAAATTGTTTATATTTTTATTGTTGGAAAAAATTAAAATGTAATCACCAAATTTCAAAGTTAATGTATAGCCATCTATATTTTAATAGCCGAATTGCGACATGCGTACCGTTATGTAGCGACCTATAATGAATGGTTCATCCTGTCCCTATTCGTCCCACATTATCACTGGTAGCATTGTGTGGTCGGGAAACTTCGGGTCTGCTGGTGGGAATAACTTTATAACTTCTAGGATTAGGGAGGCATAGCATTTGTGGGGCATAGCAATTCGGAACTGTCGGATTATAACGACTGGCACGCACTCGCTTTCAATAGGTCTTCTCAGTCACGGTAGGTATATGCATTCTTTAAATACCCTGTATGAAACGCACCCTTAAAACTTTTAGCCAAGAAATTATTGTAATTGCAAAAATGAACTTACGTACTTATGATGTAGTGGAATATGTTTCAGGTGCAGTAAATATAAACCATAAATAGACTTTTTAAATTAATTAAGATACATTATGTACGTTTCATATTTACAGATTTCGTAGTGAGACAATTATAAGCAAAGTTAAGCTGCGAGTGATGTATTGCAGCGATCACCAGGGATAGGAGCTCCGGGAACGCAGATCTCGTTAATTAATGTAAATAATCGAGGTCCTGTGACTCCATTATATCAAGTTTTAAAAATATGTGGGATTTGGGAAACAATATCAGAGCAATCGGTTAATTCGGGGACGAAAGATTTTAGCAATATTTTAAAAGTTTAACAAAATCGTATATGAAGACGAAAAGTTTCATGCCAAAAATATCAGGCAAGTTTTTAATAAATAATCTTTCTTTAAAGGACATAAAATAATTATATAATAAAATACCTTCATTTTTTTCTATTAATAATCTCTTTCTCAAAACAAACAAACAAGTGTGACGAAGTCACATATTTTCGTCCATTTTCTTCAAATTTCCCGGCAAAAGACGACACACGGAGCCATAGTTCTCCATAGGCACGAGTTGCTCAAAACTCCAAGTTCACAGTTTTCACAGCGATTTCCATTTTTCCTAGCCGGTCCGTGGGCTTTGTAATCAGTGCAGAGAAGGTCATCCAATACTTTTCTTGAGGTTTTGCTAAGAAATCGGGATGAAAATCATGTTTTTTGTCAAAGCACACTTAGAAAACTTACAGGTTATAAGTGAGGATGTTCAACTACTGTCAGCCGGCATACCCATAATCCACGGGCCGTGCGTAACTGTCTAGACAATAGGACCCTTAAGGACACGCGTCCATTCACAGAACTTGCAGAAAATCACCGGGAAACCCATTTGACAACTTCCACAGCTGAGCGATGCTAGCGCTATACGGCCAGCCACGGACTTCACGAGAAACGAAGACATAATATTGTTTATTTATTGTATTCTTATAATATTAAATTGCATATTTTACCTGATGATAACTTTCACAAAAACACTGGAAATTTATTTTTTGTTTATTTTTTTTAAGACAAAAAAAACAGTTTACAAACCCAGGCATCAGCTAATCAGGCATCGCGACACAACTCTGCCTTCGCACCAATAAGATTGCCGGTAACATCTCCCTCTTCAGTAACAATCAGTAACGGCCACAGTAACAGTCAGTAACGGCCAGAGTAACAATCAGTAGCGGCCACAGTAACAGTCAGTAATGGCCACAGTAACAGTCAGTAACGGCCACAGAAAATCAGTAATGGCCGCAGTAACAGTCAGTAACGGCCAGAGTAACAATCAGTAGCGGCCACAGTAACAGTCAATAATGGCCACAGTAACAGTCAATAATGGCCACAGTAATAGTCAGTAACGGCCACAGTAAATTAGTAATGGCCACAGTAACAGTCAGTAACGGCCTCAGTAACAATCAGTAACGGTCACAGTAATAGTCAGTAACGGCCACAGTAACAGTCAGTAACGGCCACAGTCAGTCAGTAACGAGCTCAGTAACAGTCAGTAATGGCCTCAGTAACAGTCAGTAACGGCCCCAATAAATCAGTAACAGCCACATTCAGTCAGTAACGGTCACAATAACAGTCAGTAACGGACACAGCAAGTCAGTAACAACCGCAGTAAATCAGTAATGGCCACAGTAACAGTCAGTAACGGCCACAGTAAATCAGTAATGGCCGCAGTAACAGTCAGTAACAGCCAGAGTAACAATCAGTAGCGGCCACAGTAACAGTCAATAATGGCCACAGTAACAGTCAATAATGGCCACAGTAATAGTCAGTAACGGCCACAGTAAATTAGTAATGGCCACAGTAACAGTCAGTAACGGCCTCAGTAACAATCAGTAACGGTCACAGTAATAGTCAGTAACGGCCACAGTAACGGTCAGTAACGGCCACAGTCAGTCAGTAACGACCTCAGTAACAGTCAGTAATGGCCTCAGTAACAGTCAGTAACGGCCACAATAAATCAGTAACAGCCACATTCAGTCAGTAACGGTCACAATAACAGTCAGTAACGGACACAGCAAGTCAGTAACGACCGCAGTAAATCAGTAATGGCCACAGTAACAGTCAGTAACGGCCACAGTAAATCAGTAATGACCACAGTAACAGTCAGTAACGGCCAGAGTAACAATCAGTAGCGGTCACAGTAACAGTCAGTAACGGCCTCAGTAACAATCAGTAACGGCCAGAGTAACAGTCAGTAACGGCCTCAATAACAATCAGAAACGGTCACAGTAACAGTCAGTAACGGTCACAGTAACAGTCAGTAACGGCCACAGTAACAGTCAGTAACGGCCACAGTCAGTCAGTAACGGCCTCAGTAACAGTCAGTAACGGCCTCAGTAATAGTCAGTAACGGCCACAATAAATCAGTAACGGCCACATTCAGTCAGTAACTGTCAAAATAACAGTCAGTAACGGCCACAGCAAGTCAGTAACGACCGCAGTAAATCAGTAACGGCCACAGTCACAGTCAGTAACGGCCTCAGTAACAGTCAGTAACGGCCACAATAACAGTCAGTATCGGCCATAGTAATTCAGTAACGGCCACAATAACAGTCAGTATCGGCCATAGTAATGCAGTAACGGCCACAGTAACAATAAGTAGTGGTTACAGTAAGTCAGTAACAGCCAGAGTACCAGTCAGTAACGACCACGTACACCAGAGTAATAGCACAGACAACGGCCATAGCAACAGCTACAAGTACCACCGCAAACCATCAGTAGCACTCGTGAACAAAAACCCCGACCATAAGGGCGTTAAATCCCGAAGCAGCCAGGACAAACGGTTTTCTCCTGCGACGTCACCAAGTCGCCAAACGTTCTGGCTGGCTCTGGAAACATCCCCGCCTCCGACGACGACCAATCGCCCCATCGTGCCCAGGACAATTTGTGGAGCAGTTGATCGGCCTATCTTAGTCGCTGCGGGATCAAGACGCCGGCCGGCTCCGAGAATACAGAACCAGGTTCTGGGCCGGGCCGGTATTCCGACGTTCCCAGACAGGCGCAGCTGCCTGAACTCAATCCAGCGTTCCCGGCTCTCCGAAGAAAAAAAGAAGATATGGTACTTACATTCTTTTTTTTGTTTTTCTAGCCGAGGAAAGACGGAGATGTGACGAAGTCACATATTTTCGTCCATTTTCTTCAAATTTCCCGGCAAAAGACGACAAACGGAGCCATAGTTCTCCATAGACACGAGTTGCTCAAAACTCCAAGTTCACAGTTTTCACAGCGATTTCCATTCTTCCTAGCCGGTCCGTGGGCTTTGTAATCAGTGCAGGTCATCCAATACTTTTCTTGAGGTTTTGCTAAGAAATCGGGATGAAAATCATGTTTTTTGTCAAAGCACACTTAGAAAACTTACAGGTTATAAGTGAGGATGTTCAACTACTGCCAGCCGGCATACCCATAATCCACGGGCCGTGCGTAACTGTCTAGACAATAGGACCCTTAAGGACACGATTCCATTCACAGAACTTGCAGAAAATCACCGGGAAACCCATTTGACAACTTCCACAGCTGAGCGATGCTAGCGCTATGCGGCCAGCCACGGACTTCACGAGAAACGGAGACATAATATTGTTTATTTATTGTATTCTTATAATATTAAATTGCATATTTTACCTGATAATAACTTTCACAAAAACACTGGAAATTTATTTTTTTATTTTTTTAAGACATAAAATAAATAGTTTACAAACCCAGGCATCAGCCAATCAGGCATCGCGACACAACTCCGCCTTCGCACCAATAAGATTTCCGGTAACATCTCCCTCTTCGAACGCGCAAATTTCAACCAAATGTAACCAAATTTGGGTATAAATATCACGCGCGGAGCTTCAGAAGGCCAGGGGCGCGCCGTACCATTGTGTCGCCCGTGTGCCAATGCTCATATTGACGCCCCCCCCTGTTCAACAATTCGAATTCGAAATAACATAAAAAGCCTAAAAAGGTGTAAACTAAAATTTAGTACTACATATTTCATATTTGGAAAGTAATGTATTCACAAAAAAACTGCAAAATTTACATTTTTGCCTATATCTAGTGACCTACGGATTTTCTCACAAATAACGACACCACTAAAATGGTCTTCTAATGGGGCAACAATTATGTAAACACGTTAACTTGAACAGTTTGTGTACTTTTCCATAGTTACCATATGTTTTAAATAAACCACAATAATTTTCGTCCATTTTCTTCAAATTTCCCGGCAAAAGACGACACACGGAGCCATAGTTCTCCATAGGCACGAGTTGCTCAAAACTCCAAGTTCACAGTTTTCACAGCGATTTCCATTTTTCCTAGCCGGTCCGTGGGCTTTGTAATCAGTGCAGAGAAGGTCATCCAATACTTTTCTTGAGGTTTTGCTAAGAAATCGGGATGAAAATCATGTTTTTTGTCAAAGCACACTTAGAAAACTTACAGGTTATAAGTGAGGATGTTCAACTACTGCCAGCCGGCATACCCATAATCCACGGGCCGTGCGTAACTGTCTAGACAATAGGACCCTTAAGGACACGCGTCCATTCACAGAACTTGCAGAAAATCACCGGGAAACCCATTTGACAACTTCCACAGCTGAGCGATGCTAGCGCTATACGGCCAGCCACGGACTTCACGAGAAACGAAGACATAATATTGTTTATTTATTGTATTCTTATAATATTAAATTGCATATTTTACCTGATGATAACTTTCACAAAAACACTGGAAATTTATTTTTTGTTTATTTTTTTTAAGACAAAAAAAAACAGTTTACAAACCCAGGCATCAGCTAATCAGGCATCGCGACACAACTCTGCCTTCGCACCAATAAGATTGCCGGTAACATCTCCCTCTTCAGTAACAATCAGTAACGGCCACAGTAACAGTCAGTAACGGCCAGAGTAACAATCAGTAGCGGCCACAGTAACAGTCAGTAATGGCCACAGTAACAGTCAGTAACGGCCACAGAAAATCAGTAATGGCCGCAGTAACAGTCAGTAACGGCCAGAGTAACAATCAGTAGCGGCCACAGTAACAGTCAATAATGGCCACAGTAACAGTCAATAATGGCCACAGTAATAGTCAGTAACGGCCACAGTAAATTAGTAATGGCCACAGTAACAGTCAGTAACGGCCTCAGTAACAATCAGTAACGGTCACAGTAATAGTCAGTAACGGCCACAGTAACAGTCAGTAACGGCCACAGTCAGTCAGTAACGAGCTCAGTAACAGTCAGTAATGGCCTCAGTAACAGTCAGTAACGGCCCCAATAAATCAGTAACAGCCACATTCAGTCAGTAACGGTCACAATAACAGTCAGTAACGGACACAGCAAGTCAGTAACAACCGCAGTAAATCAGTAATGGCCACAGTAACAGTCAGTAACGGCCACAGTAAATCAGTAATGGCCGCAGTAACAGTCAGTAACAGCCAGAGTAACAATCAGTAGCGGCCACAGTAACAGTCAATAATGGCCACAGTAACAGTCAATAATGGCCACAGTAATAGTCAGTAACGGCCACAGTAAATTAGTAATGGCCACAGTAACAGTCAGTAACGGCCTCAGTAACAATCAGTAACGGTCACAGTAACAGTCAGTAACGGCCTCAGTAATAGTCAGTAACGGCCACAATAAATCAGTAACGGCCACATTCAGTCAGTAACTGTCAAAATAACAGTCAGTAACGGCCACAGCAAGTCAGTAACGACCGCAGTAAATCAGTAACGGCCACAGTCACAGTCAGTAACGGCCTCAGTAACAGTCAGTAACGGCCACAATAACAGTCAGTATCGGCCATAGTAATTCAGTAACGGCCACAATAACAGTCAGTATCGGCCATAGTAATGCAGTAACGGCCACAGTAACAATAAGTAGTGGTTACAGTAAGTCAGTAACAGCCAGAGTACCAGTCAGTAACGACCACGTACACCAGAGTAATAGCACAGACAACGGCCATAGCAACAGCTACAAGTACCACCGCAAACCATCAGTAGCACTCGTGAACAAAAACCCCGACCATAAGGGCGTTAAATCCCGAAGCAGCCAGGACAAACGGTTTTCTCCTGCGACGTCACCAAGTCGCCAAACGTTCTGGCTGGCTCTGGAAACATCCCCGCCTCCGACGACGACCAATCGCCCCATCGTGCCCAGGACAATTTGTGGAGCAGTTGATCGGCCTATCTTAGTCGCTGCGGGATCAAGACGCCGGCCGGCTCCGAGAATACAGAACCAGGTTCTGGGCCGGGCCGGTATTCCGACGTTCCCAGACAGGCGCAGCTGCCTGAACTCAATCCAGCGTTCCCGGCTCTCCGAAGAAAAAAAGAAGATATGGTACTTACATTCTTTTTTTTGTTTTTCTAGCCGAGGAAAGACGGAGATGTGACGAAGTCACATATTTTCGTCCATTTTCTTCAAATTTCCCGGCAAAAGACGACAAACGGAGCCATAGTTCTCCATAGACACGAGTTGCTCAAAACTCCAAGTTCACAGTTTTCACAGCGATTTCCATTCTTCCTAGCCGGTCCGTGGGCTTTGTAATCAGTGCAGGTCATCCAATACTTTTCTTGAGGTTTTGCTAAGAAATCGGGATGAAAATCATGTTTTTTGTCAAAGCACACTTAGAAAACTTACAGGTTATAAGTGAGGATGTTCAACTACTGCCAGCCGGCATACCCATAATCCACGGGCCGTGCGTAACTGTCTAGACAATAGGACCCTTAAGGACACGATTCCATTCACAGAACTTGCAGAAAATCACCGGGAAACCCATTTGACAACTTCCACAGCTGAGCGATGCTAGCGCTATGCGGCCAGCCACGGACTTCACGAGAAACGGAGACATAATATTGTTTATTTATTGTATTCTTATAATATTAAATTGCATATTTTACCTGATAATAACTTTCACAAAAACACTGGAAATTTATTTTTTTATTTTTTTAAGACATAAAATAAATAGTTTACAAACCCAGGCATCAGCCAATCAGGCATCGCGACACAACTCCGCCTTCGCACCAATAAGATTTCCGGTAACATCTCCCTCTTCGAACGCGCAAATTTCAACCAAATGTAACCAAATTTGGGTATAAATATCACGCGCGGAGCTTCAGAAGGCCAGGGGCGCGCCGTACCATTGTGTCGCCCGTGTGCCAATGCTCATATTGACGCCCCCCCCCCTGTTCAACAATTCGAATTCGAAATAACATAAAAAGCCTAAAAAGGTGTAAACTAAAATTTAGTACTACATATTTCATATTTGGAAAGTAATGTATTCACAAAAAAACTGCAAAATTTACATTTTTGCCTATATCTAGTGACCTACGGATTTTCTCACAAATAACGACACCACTAAAATGGTCTTCTAATGGGGCAACAATTATGTAAACACGTTAACTTGAACAGTTTGTGTACTTTTCCATAGTTACCATATGTTTTAAATAAACCACAATAATTTTCGTCCATTTTCTTCAAATTTCCCGGCAAAAGACGACACACGGAGCCATAGTTCTCCATAGGCACGAGTTGCTCAAAACTCCAAGTTCACAGTTTTCACAGCGATTTCCATTTTTCCTAGCCGGTCCGTGGGCTTTGTAATCAGTGCAGAGAAGGTCATCCAATACTTTTCTTGAGGTTTTGCTAAGAAATCGGGATGAAAATCATGTTTTTTGTCAAAGCACACTTAGAAAACTTACAGGTTATAAGTGAGGATGTTCAACTACTGCCAGCCGGCATACCCATAATCCACGGGCCGTGCGTAACTGTCTAGACAATAGGACCCTTAAGGACACGCGTCCATTCACAGAACTTGCAGAAAATCACCGGGAAACCCATTTGACAACTTCCACAGCTGAGCGATGCTAGCGCTATACGGCCAGCCACGGACTTCACGAGAAACGAAGACATAATATTGTTTATTTATTGTATTCTTATAATATTAAATTGCATATTTTACCTGATGATAACTTTCACAAAAACACTGGAAATTTATTTTTTGTTTATTTTTTTTAAGACAAAAAAAAACAGTTTACAAACCCAGGCATCAGCTAATCAGGCATCGCGACACAACTCTGCCTTCGCACCAATAAGATTGCCGGTAACATCTCCCTCTTCAGTAACAATCAGTAACGGCCACAGTAACAGTCAGTAACGGCCAGAGTAACAATCAGTAGCGGCCACAGTAACAGTCAGTAATGGCCACAGTAACAGTCAGTAACGGCCACAGAAAATCAGTAATGGCCGCAGTAACAGTCAGTAACGGCCAGAGTAACAATCAGTAGCGGCCACAGTAACAGTCAATAATGGCCACAGTAACAGTCAATAATGGCCACAGTAATAGTCAGTAACGGCCACAGTAAATTAGTAATGGCCACAGTAACAGTCAGTAACGGCCTCAGTAACAATCAGTAACGGTCACAGTAATAGTCAGTAACGGCCACAGTAACAGTCAGTAACGGCCACAGTCAGTCAGTAACGAGCTCAGTAACAGTCAGTAATGGCCTCAGTAACAGTCAGTAACGGCCCCAATAAATCAGTAACAGCCACATTCAGTCAGTAACGGTCACAATAACAGTCAGTAACGGACACAGCAAGTCAGTAACAACCGCAGTAAATCAGTAATGGCCACAGTAACAGTCAGTAACGGCCACAGTAAATCAGTAATGGCCGCAGTAACAGTCAGTAACAGCCAGAGTAACAATCAGTAGCGGCCACAGTAACAGTCAATAATGGCCACAGTAACAGTCAATAATGGCCACAGTAATAGTCAGTAACGGCCACAGTAAATTAGTAATGGCCACAGTAACAGTCAGTAACGGCCTCAGTAACAATCAGTAACGGTCACAGTAATAGTCAGTAACGGCCACAGTAACGGTCAGTAACGGCCACAGTCAGTCAGTAACGACCTCAGTAACAGTCAGTAATGGCCTCAGTAACAGTCAGTAACGGCCACAATAAATCAGTAACAGCCACATTCAGTCAGTAACGGTCACAATAACAGTCAGTAACGGACACAGCAAGTCAGTAACGACCGCAGTAAATCAGTAATGGCCACAGTAACAGTCAGTAACGGCCACAGTAAATCAGTAATGACCACAGTAACAGTCAGTAACGGCCAGAGTAACAATCAGTAGCGGTCACAGTAACAGTCAGTAACGGCCTCAGTAACAATCAGTAACGGCCAGAGTAACAGTCAGTAACGGCCTCAATAACAATCAGAAACGGTCACAGTAACAGTCAGTAACGGTCACAGTAACAGTCAGTAACGGCCACAGTAACAGTCAGTAACGGCCACAGTCAGTCAGTAACGGCCTCAGTAACAGTCAGTAACGGCCTCAGTAATAGTCAGTAACGGCCACAATAAATCAGTAACGGCCACATTCAGTCAGTAACTGTCAAAATAACAGTCAGTAACGGCCACAGCAAGTCAGTAACGACCGCAGTAAATCAGTAACGGCCACAGTCACAGTCAGTAACGGCCTCAGTAACAGTCAGTAACGGCCACAATAACAGTCAGTATCGGCCATAGTAATTCAGTAACGGCCACAATAACAGTCAGTATCGGCCATAGTAATGCAGTAACGGCCACAGTAACAATAAGTAGTGGTTACAGTAAGTCAGTAACAGCCAGAGTACCAGTCAGTAACGACCACGTACACCAGAGTAATAGCACAGACAACGGCCATAGCAACAGCTACAAGTACCACCGCAAACCATCAGTAGCACTCGTGAACAAAAACCCCGACCATAAGGGCGTTAAATCCCGAAGCAGCCAGGACAAACGGTTTTCTCCTGCGACGTCACCAAGTCGCCAAACGTTCTGGCTGGCTCTGGAAACATCCCCGCCTCCGACGACGACCAATCGCCCCATCGTGCCCAGGACAATTTGTGGAGCAGTTGATCGGCCTATCTTAGTCGCTGCGGGATCAAGACGCCGGCCGGCTCCGAGAATACAGAACCAGGTTCTGGGCCGGGCCGGTATTCCGACGTTCCCAGACAGGCGCAGCTGCCTGAACTCAATCCAGCGTTCCCGGCTCTCCGAAGAAAAAAAGAAGATATGGTACTTACATTCTTTTTTTTGTTTTTCTAGCCGAGGAAAGACGGAGATGTGACGAAGTCACATATTTTCGTCCATTTTCTTCAAATTTCCCGGCAAAAGACGACAAACGGAGCCATAGTTCTCCATAGACACGAGTTGCTCAAAACTCCAAGTTCACAGTTTTCACAGCGATTTCCATTCTTCCTAGCCGGTCCGTGGGCTTTGTAATCAGTGCAGGTCATCCAATACTTTTCTTGAGGTTTTGCTAAGAAATCGGGATGAAAATCATGTTTTTTGTCAAAGCACACTTAGAAAACTTACAGGTTATAAGTGAGGATGTTCAACTACTGCCAGCCGGCATCAGGCCCGTGGAGAGCCGTTACGGGCCCTGGGGCAAAATCAAACTACCGGGCCCTAGCCCCCCCCCCCCAAATAAAGAATTACTGTATGTACTTTTCATATAAAATATTTTCAATATTTTTTTATTCATCAATGTAACATAAAATAAAAACAAAATATTCATTGTGTAGGATTATCAAAAATTAAATAAAAATTATGACCAGAAAGAATTATACCTATACTTAATAAATTGAGTACTAACTAATTTAAAGATAAATGAATATTGCGATGATAATAAAAATAATAATATAAAAACACCACCAGCAACATAAATTAAGTGCATATGTAAAAAATATAAAAGGTACATAATAAAACAGGTACTTTCATGAGTATGGTACATGCAAGATGCAAGTTGCCTTTAATTTCAACGCTAACGTCACAGCATAGCTTCAGCTTCACGGATATGGCAGTTGAGCTCTACCGGTTTAGTTTGGAACTATTAAAAGAAACTTTTGGTATTTATTCTAAAAAATGTTTTATTTACATACCTTCTACAGCACTTGTAATTTTAAAGATATACACAATAATAATCTTCTCTCGTAAACTCTGCTGTCACTCGCTTTTTTTTACCTAATATTATTTTATATTTTTATATATTTATAATAAAAGATTTTAACAGTACAAAAATTTATATAAAAGTGGTAGCGCCGGGCCCTATCGGGCCCGGGCCCTGGGGTTCTTGCCCCGTCTGCCCCCCCCTCTCATCAGGCCTGGCCGGCATACCCATAATCCACGGGCCGTGCGTAACTGTCTAGACAATAGGACCCTTAAGGACACGATTCCATTCACAGAACTTGCAGAAAATCACCGGGAAACCCATTTGACAACTTCCACAGCTGAGCGATGCTAGCGCTATGCGGCCAGCCACGGACTTCACGAGAAACGGAGACATAATATTGTTTATTTATTGTATTCTTATAATATTAAATTGCATATTTTACCTGATAATAACTTTCACAAAAACACTGGAAATTTATTTTTTTATTTTTTTAAGACATAAAATAAATAGTTTACAAACCCAGGCATCAGCCAATCAGGCATCGCGACACAACTCCGCCTTCGCACCAATAAGATTTCCGGTAACATCTCCCTCTTCGAACGCGCAAATTTCAACCAAATGTAACCAAATTTGGGTATAAATATCACGCGCGGAGCTTCAGAAGGCCATATCATATTGACGCCCCCCCCCCCCCTGTTCAACAATTCGAATTCGAAATAACATAAAAAGCCTAAAAAGGTGTAAACTAAAATTTAGTACTACATATTTCATATTTGGAAAGTAATGTATTCACAAAAAAACTGCAAAATTTACATTTTTGCCTATATCTAGTGACCTACGGATTTTCTCACAAATAACGACACCACTAAAATGGTCTTCTAATGGGGCAACAATTATGTAAACACGTTAACTTGAACAGTTTGTGTACTTTTCCATAGTTACCATATGTTTTAAATAAACCACAATAATTTACCTTATAAAATTAAGTATTCTTGCATTTTCTGCTTGAAACATAGGTACATTGTTGGAATGCTAAAATAAACTCTCTTTCAATGGTATAATTTTGCGACTATGGAAATTATAAATTGGAGCCCATGACTTGAAATCTAATAGTGATAAAAAATCTTAGCATCGTCGTTTGAAGGAACATAAAAAAGGGTCCTTAAAGACGTGCAAACCAAAATTCTATATATCATATTTGGAAGTTATTTGTGAATATAAAAGGAAGTGGCTAGAGTACCGAACGCGGGACCGTGTTCAAAAAATTAAGATCTCAAATTGACATGGTTTTCGCAATTTCTCTAAATATACCCCAACATTACCCAACCTAACGCCCAAACCCAGGCTTGGAAAACGCGGGTCAAGTATTATGCGTTATGTGAGGTTATTGTTGTTCTTTTTAGAGTAATATAAAAGCAACCTTAGTAAGCTATTCAACAACAGTCCCGCTTTCGTGCCGGGATTTGAATTTTTAACAACGGTGCCGAATGTTAAGACATGTCTCTTCGACGTTTGAAGTACTAAACGAGGGACTAAATTACGCCATTGGGAATTTTGTACAGTAACTATTTGTATATGCATTTTTCGGAAAAAACAAAAACATCTTTAAAATAGTCTAGCAATGGGGCAACTTTGCCCTAACTTAATAGACTTCGTATCTCTTATAGTTTACGAGATCCCAATGTGAGCCTCGAAAAACGGGCATATTATATTAAAAAACTTAAGTCTTATTACAATTTTGCTCGCCGTGTCGCCCCTAACCAAGTGTCGCCCGTGTGCGACGCACACATCGCACCCTGTGACGGCGCGCCCCTGCAGAAGGCACTTCTTACAGGTACATCGGCTAACTAAGAAGTCACTTCCTGCGTTAGCTGCTTCGGCTATACAAGAGGACCAGTCTACCTGCAGTTTCTGTAGTCTAGAACTCAACGACACGCGCATCGCGAACTGCCGTCAGCGAGATAGTCGCTGAATCCGAGCGAGAGTGTCATCTCAGAGACAGGATTCCAGTCAAGTACAGTAAATATATACTAAGTTACATAAATTCAAAGTTAGAGTCAACAGATTTTGAAGACATTTTTTATTCTAGTTACATGTTTGTACATTTGGTGTGTGTTAATAAAATGTTTAAGTTTTACAAATTTCACAATCATTTATACATAATAATCCTGTACCTCCGACTAGCTATCCGCAATTCTAAACTACCCCTAAAACAGACAGTTCACAGAATGGCGCCCGAAAGCAGTAACAGCAAACCCAACACAGGGGTAGGTACGTCACACAAGTAACTTTATTCCTATTAAAATCAAGTCTTATATTTTACTTTATTATCGGCTGTAATTAAATTAAAATGACTATAATTTATTTATTATGAAAAAATAAAGATACCATCAATTCTTTTATCCATTACTGGATGAAATATGAATAAATTGACGACTTCAATAAAGTATTTCTGAAGCAAAGTTGATAAACTAATTAAGCCACAGTTTTAATTTCGTTTGTCAGAAGATTGTGATTGTTTGCTTTAAAATCATAGCGTTATTTAACATTTTATGTGTAAGAATTAATCACTGATTTCATAAATAATAAATAAGTAAACAAATAAATAAATATATCATCATATCATATTACCCATTGATGGGTGTGCCAGTCTACTTTGCACGCAGATTTCGGTAATGGTGATGATGACATACTTGTTCCGTGCGGGCGTTTACCAGGCGTCACCTCATGGGCACTCATTGCTGGCGTGGAGAGTGCACCACAGGGGTCAATTTTGTGCCATTTAAAATTCAAAATATTTGGTGTCGGTCGGGATCGAACCCGGTTCTCCAGATTCGCCAGCAGACACTCAGGTACGTGACCACGAGACCCCATAATTTCATACTAATGGAAATCCTAAATGATTGCAATGTAATTTGATTAAGAGTGCGTTTGAAATGTATTACCGGTTGCATAGCAAACACTCTAATATTTTAAGTATTCTTGCATTTTCTGCTTGAAACATAGATTCATTTAAAAACTAACTACATTTATACATATTTGTTTGCACATTTGTTTCTTTTTATCTAATATTTAGTAAAATGACTATTTTTAATGTTTAACAGAATTGAATTAATCATAAAATTTTTAGATATCATGGATATTTGAAAACAGACTTTTATAAAAATTAGTCATTTTACTAGATATTACTATATACATTGTGTGTACAAAATTTAGTTTATAAATGAAGTGTAGTTTATTAATGAATCTGGATATAAGAAAACCGAGTTTCTGGGGCTTGCAAAGTACGAAATAGTTCAGCTGTTGGACGCGCGTATTTTCCTGGGCGCTATGGTAGAATAAATTTACGGAAATGTACCCGGGAGGTTGGTGGTGCAAGGGGATTCAGAATTTGTTTTGTGGTACGTCGTATTACGTCTACGCATGTGTATGGTACAATTACGACTTACGAGCGATCTTTGATTTATGTGTTTAGATATTGGTAAAGAGATGATGGCTGAAGTTTGAGCTGTTCCGAAAATTTTCGGAGCCACATGCGAACTTTGATTTTATTACCAATAATATTATTAAATATAATAAGTGTATAATATAAAATATAAAAATACATATAAAAACAAAATTATTTCAATTTAAAAATTTTAATTGTATAAATACTAAGAATAAATAAAATAATAATCACATAGGACGTAGGTTATTATAAATAATTAAAATCTATTTTATTTGTGGCATGTACAATTAATTGGAGCACACGTGTTAGGAACTCACACATTACTAATATGTCTGTAGCGCATTCCGCATTTTATTCTACTGTCACATATTTCAGGAAATATACAATTTTTGAAAAAATTTGTTAATTTTGGGATCACAACATTTTGCCATAATTCGTCGTCCCTTTTTATTTTCTCCACAAACAAATAATCATTTTTATCGTTAGTGTATACAACAAAATATTTTTTTACAAAAAAATACTATCTGTGTCCGTTGCAAATATTTGCACCAACAATATTATGGGGTAATGTTATTAAATTATAAATTTTCTGTATATTCAAAGTTTGGTAATCTTCTACACCATATTTTAATCACCGCTTCTCTGTTGGACATATAGGGAGAAATCTGGTTGATATTTTGACACAATACTCGGTTACTAATAAATGTATCATTTAGGGCCAGTTTGTTAATACAAGATTAAAAGCACGGCAAGAAACTAAAAAGTACAACGGTTATAGATTAACCGAAAAAGAACGTAATTTTTAATCTATTTTTATTTAAAACCGGTTTACATTATATTTATCCGGTTCGCTTACTAAAACGGTTAGATTATCCAATTAACAAAATCAAATTCAGGTAAAAAACTTATTTGTTATTTTTTCTATGCTCGTTAAAAATGCATTTCCCATTTATTTGGTGTAAAAAAGTACATACTTTTATTAAAATTTTAAAAAGTTTGAAAGTTTGAACAACAGTGCACTTTTACTGTTTTTCTTAGGATATAAAAAAACCTGTTTATTTTATTTTGGTTAATAGTTATCAGTTTTCCCTTAAATAAAATTATGTTTTGGTTAATAAAGTATTCGTGGTTAATAATCACCTTTTTGGAATAAATATTAAAAATCTGGTGTGGCCAACACAATTACCCCCGCCATTTACAGCCCGAGTCACAAAAAATTAAGTTTTTTGGATTAGCGAATTTTACTCTAATTTTGATAGTTTATTTCTTAAAATATAGTCTAATCTAATCCAAGTAACTACTTTTTTTAAACTCAACAGGATTAAATCCCAATTACAGAGTGGGTTCACATTCACACACATCCATGCCTTAGTGGGATTCGAACCCAGAGCCCCGAGGGCACTCATGAGTCATGACATGAGGCGTTGCTCTAACCATTGAGGTACCGGAACTATAATAAAATGAAGATTATATACCGGAATAGAATAGAATTCACTAATCCAAAAATGAGGATTAGCTTAAATATTTTTGTGAATCGTTAATAAATACATACCTATACATATTTACTTATGCTGGAAACAGTATTGAATTCGTTTTCAATTGTTCTATTTACTTTATCCTTTTTAAAACGTTACTAATATTATTTTGAAATGATTAGTTCTTTGATAGTGACATTTATCTGTCAGTTACATACATTTGAATAACTGCGTTTTGTTTGTTTAAAGCGTAGGCTCTGGGTTTTAAATTATAAATAATTTTATAAATTTATCCATAATATATATAGAAACGTTATTAATGCAAATCTATAGAAAATTTAAGAATCTTTAATTTTTATAATAACAGCTTCTAGTAAAGTGCCATTTCCGGTTATCCGATTTTCACCAAAATCTAATGGGCTCTTTCCAATACAGAAAAAGTTCGACATACAAGATTTCAAATTTTTTTAATGATAGCATTTGAGTTAGAGTGGAGGATCCACACACACATACATACACACACAGACATCATTGTGAAAATGTTAAATTGGAATCTCGATATGCGATTTTAGCACGATCCCTATACCTCCCTTACCAAGGGTAGCGGAAGGTAAAAATATACAATATATAAAGAAAAATGATAATAAAAATCCTATACTTCATTTCACGTAAGAAAATAGCGTTGGTTTAGGTTTCGATAGGGATATTATAATTCTGCCATCAGATTGGTCCGAATACATACAAAGTTCGCAAAAACTAAAAATATATCACCTGTCAGTTATTAAATAAAATTGACAAAATTAAATGAACCATGTTTTTGATTCCGACTTTGTAATTTTTAATATTAAGGTATTGTACATTTTTACAGATACAAACATTTAGTATTGACAAATTTTACTTTCACGAATTTAAATTGTTAGGTATGTATGTAGGTATTAGGTATGTAAAAACGGTCGGTTCTCAAGTGTCATTTGCTATTTTCTTACATGAAATGAAGTATTGGAACCACAGTATCCATTTAATTGACCAGTTTAAGTTTTTTGTACTGGTGCAAAATTTAAAAGACGAGAACATTTAGTACAAATTATCCGCATATTTAATGTCTTTCAGTGTTTAACTTTTATACTTCCATTTTATTATTACAACTGTGTACAATGTTGTAATCATGTGACTAATTACGTATGTATTTCATTTTATAATTTACACTACAGGGTGTTAATGAATACGTGTTACATATTTGTTGGGTTATGTTGGGGTTGCAAAATAGACTTACTTTTCCTAATAAACTCATATCCGGAAATACAACGTTTTCGAGCTACAGGCTCTTAAAAGAGTAATTATCTACCTTAATTTTAGTTGGTTTTGCCCTGTCACCGCCTGTCACTTCATTTATTATTTTGAATATTTTTACTTTTAGCATTGAATTGCAGAAGCATTATAAATGAGCATACTGTTCGCGATAACGATAACATGGTATTAATTTACGATCGAATATACGGCGGCACAAGAAATTCAAACAAATCCTGGCGTTTTTGAACGATTGAAGTAAAATATGCTCCGAAGGTAAGGTACAATGCTTGCTTGAAGTTGGTGGTTAACATTTTGAGTAATTATTATATGTATTACAAAACTGATTAAATTATTTAAAAAATTAAAATAAACAACAGAAGTGATGGGTCATAGCACAGCCAATGAAAATTAAGGTAGATAATTTCT
>OY720450.1:45180043-45222543 GCA_963082715.1 Harpalus rubripes
AATACATAACACCATTAAGCGAAAAATATCTACTGTTAACAGTAAACTAAATGAGATGCATAATTCATTAAAAGACATACGAGATAAAACAAAAAACAACGATGAAAGATGCAAACAACTAGAGAAAATGTATCTGAACAGACATCGAAAATTGAATTCTTGGAACGCAAAATTATGGAAAAAAATTTATTAATATTCGGCATAATAGAAGAAGAAAAAGAAAATATTATGGAGAAAATATTAAATTTACTCCAAAACACATTACTCATTCGACACATACCAGAAACAGAAATTCAGGATATACGAAGAATAGGTAAGAATAATAAAAACAGACGAAGAATTCTCAAAAATATACTCGAAGAACGAAAAAAACTTAAAATACATTTATTTCAAGCAAAAGATAATGGTTACAAAGCATACCTAAATTACAACAAATTAATAGTAAATGGAGGCAGTTTCACCCTACAAGAATTAGAAAACAATATAGAAGAGTACGATAACATAACAGACAAAAGTAAAACCGAAATTAGACGAAAATCACTATCCCTTTGCAATATAACACACAATACAACGAATTATGCTGAAGACGAAGAAGAAACCGAATTCGAAAATGAAACCTATACTAAACAAGCAAATGAAGATGTACAAACAGAAGCATTAACGCCGAATAATAACACAAACAAAAAAATCCAAACAGGGTCAGAAAAAAGGAAAGCTATGTTCCCAGCGGAGGCCACAGTACAAAATAATAACAAGCAAGAAAAAGTAACCAAATATTTCCACAAAAAGCCAAAAAAACTTAGCAGACAAAACGAAGACAAAACAAAATTAGCTAAAATAACACCAATATTTAAATCTATCATCTCGTGGAATATGCAAGGGTACAATAACATCTTCAACCTTGAAATGGAAGAAAAGAACACAATAAAAAACAATGACAATATGTTTGAGCGAAACTTGGCTGCAAAACAGTTTAAAAACCATTCCAGAAGATTTAAATAATTGTAAATTTACAGAATCCACAGCAACAAAATCAGCAAGCAGAGGACGGGCGAGTGGTGGTTTATTAATTTTTTACAAAAAACATATACAAGCAAATATAATTGAAACTACACCACATTGGATATGTACAAACTTCAAACATAAAAATGCCACTAAAAGCTTCATCCTTATATCCTGTTACCTATCTCAAAAATATGAGTTTGACACTTTAATAGAACAATTACAAAATGTACTAAAAGAACTAAATGAAAAATACATCAACAACAGTATTATTTTAACAGATTTTAATTCAAGAATAGGAAATCTTAACCAAAGTGAAAAAATTACATTTGACAATACCAAGTTCAACCATACACGCCAAACCAGAGATACAACATTAAATAGTAAAGGTAGACAGTTAACAGAAATTTTTAAATCAGAGGGATTCTTCGCACTAAATGGAAGATCAGAAAGCGATAAAATAGCTAATTTCACATATATAAGCGGAAAAAACAAAAACATTATAGAATTTTTTTGGGCAAATCGCAGAGCTCTAAATGAAATCAAAGATATAGAAGTTGTAAACGACATACACTTATCAGACCACTTTCCTATTCAAATAACATTTGCTCAGATTACTAGCAAAACCACACACGCTTACACAAACAATACCACAATAACAAAATTAAAATGGAACGAAGAGCTACAGGAAAATACAAAGAAAAAATTAAGGAACAATTAGATAAAAACGAAATAACTTATGACTTACTGATAAACACAATTGAGAACACTGCGCAAACACTAAACATGGTAAATTTAATCAATTACAAAAGAACTAACTTGCGGAATAAACAATGGTATAATAAAAATTGCAAAACACTAAAGATTGAAATTAGAAAAACAACCGCGCATGCAAAAAAATGGATACACGGAGCAAAACTTAATAGAATATGCAAGAATCAAAAAAGTATACAAAAATATTATAAAACAAAGTAAAAACCAATACAAACAAAAGTTAAAAAAAACATACAAGATATAAAAAACCCAACAAGTTTCTGGAAAACAGTAATACAATTGAATAAAAAAGAAACAAACATTGAAATAAACATTTTAGAACTAACAAAACACTACACAAAAATGTTCACACAAACTAAAATACAGACAACACCATTCTATGACACCTACGATTACTATCAAGACTCAAAAATTACAGTACTAGAAACAAAAAGAGCATTAAATTCATTGAAAAATAACAAAAGTCTAGGACCAGATGGAATAACAAATGAGTTTCTAAAATATCTTCCAGAAAAGGGAATAAACTATTTAACAAATATGATTAAAACATGGTTCATCCTTAAAAAATTCCACCATCTCTTGCCAATGCAAAAATGATAAAGCTCCACAAGAAAGGGGATAAACTTAATCCCGAAAACTACCGCGGCATCGCACTTCTGAATACGATAATGAAAGTCTACACAAATATACTATCGAATAGAATTTTTAACTGGATAGAACATATGAACATACTGATTGAAAATCAAGCTGGCTTTAGAAAAAACAGGTCCGCCATACACCATATATTTAAGTTGAACTGTCTGACACAACTAAGCATACATAACAAAAAAAAGGTTTGCTATTTTTGTAGACATGTCCAAAGCATTCTATAGCGTAAATCAAGAAAAACTGTGGACAAAACTATATCAATCGGGAATCAGTACGAAAATGATACGAATAATACAAAATATTTACTCTGAAGCTACCATCCAGATTAGCGTAAATAATGAAATCTCCAACAAAATTGAAATAAACAAGGCGTCCTCCAAGGAGACTCTCTGAGCCCAATACTATTCACACTGTTTATAAATGACTTCGAACATTACATGAGAGAAAATAGACATTTCGGAAAACCTTTAAACAACACAAATGCCATACTAACATTACTATATGCCGATAGTCATACTAGCAAACTCACAAGTAGAGGTACAACAAAAATTAAATATCCTCGAAAGTTACGCACAAGATAACTTAAAAATAAATACAAGCAAAACAAAACTTTTATTATTCCACAGATGGAGGACACCGAGACAAAGAATAAAATACAAATGCCAAGGAGAAAACATCGAAATGGTAAAAGATTACACATATTTGTGAATCAATTTTTCCTCCTCAGGATTACATAACAGGACATGTAAAGAAAGAATAAGCAAAGCAAATGTTGCCTCAGCAAACATCAGAAATTTATGGTCATATCAAAAACAGATAACTGGGAAACGCGATTAAAACTATACAACACAATTACTATATCAACGGCATTATACGCAAGCGAAATATGGGGGCTACAACATGAAGAAGAAATAGAAAAAGTACACACAAATTATTTTAAGAAGTTATTCAACTGGCCAAAGACAACGCCCAACTACATATTGCGCAGAGAGACAGGCGAATGTAATCTTGCGGTTAAAATATTAAAACAAACACTTAAGTGGTGGCTACAGCTTATAAAAATTAATAATTCTCGATACCCGAAAATGTGTTATAATAAAATTAAAACATTGGATATAAACGAATAACTAAATAAACACAACTGGTGCAGTGTATTAAAAAACACACTAAATAAACTAAATTCTCAAAATACTTGGTTAAACCAAAGTGCGGATAATTTA
Source organism: Harpalus rubripes (assembly GCA_963082715.1). Taxonomy (NCBI): domain Eukaryota; kingdom Metazoa; phylum Arthropoda; class Insecta; order Coleoptera; family Carabidae; genus Harpalus; species Harpalus rubripes. The sequence goes on from OY720450.1 coordinate 45,183,688, forward strand.
AAGAGAAATATGGACTATATTATATGGACTTACAAGTGCCACCTCTACAACATAGACACAGACAGAATAAACAACTCCAGGTACTTAACCGTTTATAAAAATATCCAAATAAACAGAGAAACACGATATACAATTACAATTATAAAGTAGCAAGACTTTTTTCACTAATCAGAGTGGCGAACACAAGTGAAACGGTACTATATTACAGTGGAAATGAATATAAATTTAGTGCATCAAAAATCTGCCCCATATGCAACACCCATGGAAAAGATGACCGGTATCACTTCATAGTAACCTGTCCAATACTATACCCAGTGAGACAACACTACTTAGAGAATTTACCTGATATTAATAAAGACAATTACTTCGAAATACTTTTCTAGGGAAAGGACATTAATATAATTAAGAAAATGAATTACTATATGATAAACGCAATTAAATTACGCGCTATTGCTTTGGGAGAATAGTTATATAAGAAAATAAATTTTCAACTGTATAAAAACTAGGCTTAAGTAGATGTATGATGTAACAGTAAAATATTATAATTCTGTACACAATAATGCACAAATGTCCACTTACACTCTTTTGTATAAGCTTTTATGCTTTCAACAAATAAAAAAAATAAAAAATTATATTATTATATTATTGTATTATTATATGCGAATCATGGACAACCACAGAAAAACACAGAAATCACATACAAAGCGCAGAAATGCTATTCCTCCGGAAAATTGCAGGAAAAACAAGACTTGATAAAATGAGAAACACAGGTATCAGAGAACAGCTCAAAACAAAGCCTATTTCACGCCCAATATAAGAGGGACAACTAAGATGGTTGGGTCATGTCCAAAGAATGGAGGAAAACAGAATAACGAAGCAAATATATGAAGCGAGACCAACAGGTAAAAAGAAAAGAGGAATACCTATCAAAACATGGAGTCAAGAAGTCAGACAAGCGGTAGAACACAGAGGGGGAAACTGGAGCAATATCAAGAAACTTACAAGCGACAGGAAAAATTGGAGAGACTTCTGGAGAAGTACACCAGTAGATCAACCAACTTAACACGCCTGACACCGAAAGGTATAAAGGCTCTGGATTAAGTAAGTGTATTATTATATATTTTACATATATATATATATATATATATATATATATATATATATATATATATATATATATATATATATATATATATTTGCAGATAAGTAATCCTAAATTTCAATTAAAAGCAGTATTTACACCCCAAAAGTTCATTTATGCTAGTATGAGAATCTATTGTAAAAATTTATATTTTTAATGCTCAAAATAATTAAAATTTTAGTATTTTAGAATGTTCGAGACGTGAATATTCTTCCATAAATATAAACATTGTAAACGAAGTCATATTTGTAATTTCGCCACTGTTCAGAAGTTTACGCTAAGGCAAGGCGGAGTGGGCGGAGCTAATAAGAGATAAACTTAGGTGAGACTTAGGGGCAAAGCCAGTAGATATACTAAAGTACCGACATGGCGGCCATCTTGGCCTTAAAATGCAACAGTATTGAATTTTCGTGTCGCTAGAGGCGTTGCTGTTGCAGGTGTCAAATGTCACATTGGTATTCACCAGTTTTAATTTTCGTGTGTTAAAGAAAATAAAATAAACCGAAAATTTACCACAAATAATGCCTTGTTGCAGTGCAATTACTTGTCATCATAATAAAAATAGAATACATTTTTTTGCATATCAAATGTTGAAGTGAGGTGTCATCAGTGGTTTATAAACATTGGTAGATCCGATATTTAATCGAAATATGTAATGAACTGTGAAGTAAGAACGTTTAATTTGAATAATGTTGTTGAAATTTACATTTTCTATTACAGAAATATTTTGTACGTAACCAATGACATTGTCAACATTACAGAACCCTGCAATAACACAAATACATGCATTCGTATAATAATCTCAGAATAAGATACGTACAGTTTGCGGATACTTGTTTTGCAAATTCTCAGTTTCTCTAACAAAGTAAAAATTGGTTAATACCACACCACGAATAATCTGACGTTTGAAAATGATAATTTACACCTGCGAAAAAAGCGCCTCTAGCGACACAAAAAATCATTACTGTTGCTTTTTAAGGCCAAGATGGCCCCCATGTCAGTACTTTAGTATATCTACTGGCTTTGCTTAGAGGTAGGGTACCTTTATAACCAGGGTATGGCCATGAGCCAAGATCGCCGCCATTGTCGGTACTTGATTTTCCTATTTATTTGTAATAAAATGTGATATTATATTATAAAATAATAAATAATATTAAATAATAACACTAAATTTATAAAGGTAATAAAAATTCATTTATTTAAGATATATACAATTATTATTAAGACATACATTTATAGGTTATGTAGAATATATGATATGTTTTGTTATTATCACATTTAATTTAATATCCCTAGTTCTTAATTACATAATAATTATATATTCTAAACTTACCTTTTAAAAATTTAAATGATTGTGCTTAATATTGGTAATTTTTAGTTGTTTTAAATATGTCAGTAATCGTGGTGAAATCTTAACAAACTACACAAGTAAATAAAATAAAAATATTACTTACACTTTGAGTACATATTAAAATGATATGCAAATGCGTTTTTCATCAAAATAAAACAAATAGTCTCGAAAATACATAATAATTTGCGCAAGACAACATATATAACAGATTGGCCGGTAATGGCGGACGAAAAGTGAGCCATGTCATGGCCATACCCGGTTTATAAAGGTACCCTACTTAGGGGTAGGGTACCTTTATAACCAGGGTATGGCCATGGCGTGGCTCACGTTTCGTCCGCCATTACCGGGACATCTGTTATATGTGTTGTTCTTGCGCAAATTATTATGTATTTTCGTGGATATTTGTTTTATTTTAATGAAACACACATTTAATTATCATTTTAATACGTATTTATAGTGTAAGTAAAATATTTTATTTTATTTACTTATGTTGTTTGTTAAGATGCCCACCACGATTACTGATATATTGAAAACAACTATAAATTACCAATATTAAGCACAATCATTTAAATTTTAAAAGGTAAGTTTAGAATATACAATTATTATGTAAATAAGAACTACAGATATTAAATTGGATGTGATAATAACAACCCATGTCATATATTCTACATAACCTCTAAATGTAAATTTTAGTAACAATTGTGTATCTCTTAAATTAATGATTTTTATTACCCTTATAAATTCACAGTGTGATAATTTAATATTCTTTTATAATATAATATCACATTTATTACTAATAAATAAGGAAATGAATTACCGACAATGGGGGCAATCTTAGCCCATGGCCATACCCTGGTTATAAAGGTACCCTACTTAGGGGTGCAATGCTGCGACATCTATGTGTAAATTTCGATACTAAAATTTCATATTAGAGCTTCAATTTATTATAAACTACATAATATATTTTTTAAAATAAAACGTAAATAGAATCAACAAAGATATATTTGTACGGTGTCTTAATTAGATAATTTAAAAAATATTAATATTTTGAAGAAAATTGAAGTTGAAAAATGGCTATCATTGTCATTATGATGTAATTTTTTTCTTATTTGTTAGTTTTTTATTTAAATCGATCCGTTTACGGATCAATTACATCTTCCGCATTCTTCATTTAAAATTTCAGTTTTCAATTTATAATACAACCAGATTCGTTGAAATTCTAAACCATGTTTTCGTTGCAGTGACGGGGACAAGTCTACCGCTTTAAAAAGAACAGATAGACAGTTTTTGTTGACACTAATATAAATTGATAATTACAAATTTTCAAAAAGAAAGAAAGAATAACCGCTTTGCAAATCTACACTGTTTTACATATCGACGCCAAATTTTGTAGCGATGTTCTTTGAGCTTCAGGACGAGTATTAGAAATTATTGGAGTTCAAAATTTTGCACAGTTTTTTTATAATTAATTTAAATAAAAATATCATTGGCATAAGTCTAGATAGCGGCCTTACCGACAGAGTCAAAATTGTAACACCGCAGTTTTCTGCTGTAAAATAAATTGTTACGATTGTAAATAATCACTCCACAATTAATTTAAAATAAGTTTCGTATAAAAAAATTGAAGGCCTGGGTGATCCAATTATTTATTTAAATCGTTTATTTAAAAATATGGACGTTTCGAACCATATTGGTTCATCCTCAGCTACAATTTAAAAAAAAGTGTATATGTACAATATGGATTACAATAATTATGTAGTTAATTTGTTTAAATTACTCACCATATAACCGTAAAGTAAAATATTTTACAATGTATGAAACATTATGTCAGATAATTTTTGTCGAAAGTGAAATAAAATATATTTGCAATACATCTTGTCAATGAAAAACTGCATAATTAAGCGTGTTATTGAAAACTGACTTAACATAAGTAAAGGATAATAAATTTAAATTCAAAACTATTTGTAGGTGGGCATGCGCGGGAAGTAAATGTTTTTGTAAAGAGATAAATGGGATAAAGAAATAAAAAGAAGAAGTGGGATACTAACGCGCTATGTTCTACATTTTGCCATTCACAATTGTATTTGTGTTGATAACATCTTTTTCTTAAAGTTTGACAGGTTTCACCTATGTATGTTTTATCGCAATGTGAGCAACTAATTTGGTATGTGACATTTTTGTTATTGTTTTTATCTAACTTATCTTTTAAGTTCGTGTACAAATGTTTTGTGGTGTTGAGTTTAGAGTTCGCTAATTTAATGTAATATGGCTTTAGTATTTTTTGGATTCCGTTATTCATTCTGTGGTTGTAAGGAATAGAGATGTATGTGTGTTGTTTTGGTGTATTATTGGTGATATTATTGTGCGTGTCTATATTCTCAAACTTTAATAAGTTTAGTTAAAATAAGTTTATTAAAGAAACAAATACTCTAACAAAGTACAACGCAGAAACAAAGAATGCTAATCCACACACGTCCGCCTCACTCAACCGTCGCCTGTAGAATAATCGCTGTCGCGCTGGATGTTGCGCAGCACCAACACACTCACAGCCAATGCCTGCTCCGCCCGCTGCTGCCACCTGCCTGCTGTCTCCGAAACACCTTAAAACAATTTTCGTAATATTCGGCCTCCCTGCAACAATTAACGTCCTCGTTAATGAACCTCACCTCGACTTAACCTTCCTGTAGATCTATCAAGTCTTGTCGATCTGCCATCTCATCGCCGCTATTCTCATCGCCTTCTACAAAAAAATCACCTGCAGTACTGCAGTAACGCCGAAGACTGTCGACAGACGCCACTGCCCGGAAGTTCTTATAACCTCGAACGCTCTTCACTGTCTCTATTTCATACCTATCATTGCCTAGAACTTTTGCGATTTTGAAGGGGCTATTATATCGGTTAACAAGCTTCTGGTTTACACCTTTCTCACCTGACATTGTGCTCGCATGTTTCCTGAGCACCAAGTCACCCACCTTGTAATTAGTTGCAACTTTCCGCCGTTTATCATAGCGCTCTTTCATCGCCTCAGCCACCTTGGTCAGGTTTTCACTCGCCTTCCGCCTACGACTTACCAGCTCCTTCTGTTTTGGATTATGGTCTGCCTGCTCACCACCTGAAGTATTACTCACCTGTACACCTTCTGATAAGTCCGCCATAGCACATCGACTGTGGGAAAACATCAACTGCGCCGGAGATGTCTGTATTCTTTTGTTGACTGTCTGATTTATGCCCCAAATAATCTCCGGAATTTTATCATCCCAATTACACTCTACTTCTACGCTAGTTGTCAGTGCATCAAGAAGCGTGCGATTCTGTCGTTCTACCTGACCATTCGCCCGCGGTGTTGCCACCGCATTCAGCACGTGCTTCACGCCTCGCTCCGCCAGAAATTCTGCAAAAGCTTTACTAGTGAATGCTAAGCCTCTGTCAGATATTATTCGTTTTGGGTACCCAAACACACCAAACACGCCTCTTAGTTCACGTATCGCCTCCGCTGATCCTAAAGTTCTAGTAGGTTTCGCTATCGTGAACTTTGTAAAGCCATCCACCAACACCAATAGGTACGAATTACCTCGTTTACTCCTTGTAAAGAGACCAACGTGATCAATGTGCACTGTGTGGAAAGGTTCCGCCGCCTTCCCTATAGGGTGTAAAAGTCTCTCCGCCCGTCCATAGTTGCCTTTTCCAAAAGCACAGTTTAAACAAGATGATAGTACTTTTTCACGAACTGTGCTATTTTCGGGAACCAGTATTCTCTTTGTAATAGTTCCAAACACCTTTTGTAGCCAGGATGCCCTACGTCATCATGATGCTTCCGCAGCAGCTGAAACTTCGCCATGGCTGGAACATATAACCGTGCTCCTGCAAGTGTGTTCCTATAGTCGCTCACCTGAGAATTTGAAATTTTGTTTTATGTCGCGATCAGCTTTACCACTCTGCAACTGCTCCACAATTTTCTGTACCTTGTCGTCTTATAACTGTACTGTTAGGAACCAATCCGCCTCGCCTATTAGTACGCCTACCGAAACAGGATTTCTACTTAGTGCATTAACATGCTGAATTTTCACGCCAGGACGGTATTCTACCTCCATGTCGTATTCTTGTAACATTAACCACCATCTCGCCACACGTGGCACCGAATCACGTTTCGCCAACGATGCCCCAACTGCAGAACAATCAGTTACCACCTTGAAGTGTATGCCCACCAGGTACACTCGAAACCGCCTTACCGCTTCCACAACCGTCAACGTCTCCAATTCATAACTGTGATAGAACTGTTCATGTTTAGTGGTCGCCTTGCTGAAATAACTCACCGGTTTTAGCTCGTTGTTGTCCTGTATCTGTAACAATATACCACCTAGACCGAACTTACTGGCGTCTGTGTGCAACTCTGTTGAAGCTTCGCTGTTGTAAGTTGCCAAAATCGGTCTATTCACCAGTTTATCAAATGCCATCTGTTGCTGCTCACCCCATTTCTATGTTACGTTTTTCTTTGTTAGCTCTGTGAGAGTTTTTGTCAGCTGTGCAAAATCTTGTACAAATTTTCTGAAGTAACTAGCCAATCTCATGAATTGTTGCACGCCATGTACATCGCCCGGAACTGGAAAATCTAATACAGCTTTAATTTTTCTTTCACCTGGTCGGATGCCGCCTGCGCCTATTTTATGACCTAAATAGTCTATTTGGTCATTAATTAAGGGTAGAGCACACAGCCTAGTGTCACCATTTTTCTTTGCTACTAAAATGACTGGACTTGCATAATCAGAATTTGACTCTCGAATGACACCGCTTGCTAGTAGTTGTTGTATTTTATCTCTAACGATTAAGCGCTCCGCCTGTGAAAGCCTATAAGGTCTATAATAAATGGATTTATCAGTAGTATTATTGATTTTCATTTCGCCTAAATGTGTCAGCCCTAAATTAGTAGAATGTAAAGAAAAACATGCAGCCTTACTTTTAAGTAGTTTTACCAGCTCAGCTTTATGCACTTCCGGAATGTCTCCTGTCTTACTTTGTGTCTCGTTCACCTGTGTAATTGTCTCTGAACAAGTTCTACCTACCACCAGTATTGTTTGTTGGTTATTGTTGTTAGTGTCATAACTGTATCGCCTGCACACGGAAGTAACTCGCCTAAGTTAGAGACAACCACCAATGCTCCCGCCTCGTAGATACTCCTTGGTTTAAATATCATCATGGTATCAGGATCGCCTCCTTCGATAACCACCCTTACCGGAATGACACCTGGTTGAGTGACATTAACAGTCTCCTTATTTCAAATGATAATCCTGTCCGCCTGTGTTTCCTCCAGTGTGACACGCCTAATTAAATCACATGGATCCTCCCGCTGCAAGTGCACCCGCCCTTGGTGCACTGTTAGCGTGACGCCTTCTTCTGCAAGTGCCGGCTGCCCTATAACCAATTCGGCACCAAATACATCACAGTCAGTCACCAATTCCTTAATATTTAGGTTCACACCATCTAGCATAACTGTGAAAAACACTTCACCTAGTGCATGCGCCCTGCCACCACAAAAACCTTTTAGCATAATCATACTATCCTCTCTATGTAGTCTTAGCCGGTCCATACACTCCAGACCCACCAAATTATGCTGATACCCTGTATCTAAATACACAAGCACCTGTTCACCATTCGGAGTAACAGCTACTCGCTTGTACGCCTTATCTAGGTTAGCAATTAATCTTACCTTCCGTACCTCAGTATCACGCCTTGATTCTGAGTTCATTGAACTTTGCCCGGTCTGTCTTAGTTGTGGGCAATCCGCCACGTGATGTCCCGCGCGTCTACATTTCACACATCGTTCGGCAGGTGGTTTGGGACAATGTCGACTCACGTGGTTCTTGTATTCTTGACAGTTGTAGCACCTGGTTAGTCGCTCTGCTTTGTATGATCGCTCTTTGTACACGGTGGGCCGAGATAGTCAAGGTGACTGCCCGATGTTCCCGACTTCCTCTTGTCGACTGTTACACCTGAAACAGGACTGTCTACACCCGACAGGAACTTGCTATACAAGTCTTCAGGTGTAGAGCAATTAGCCGCCTGTGCTCCGGGTTTGAGCTCTTCAGGTAATCCCTCGATTATGAATGTTACCGCCTTGTAACCACCCATTTCACACCACACACAACGCCATTTTTGCGTGGTAGTAGCGAGTTAATGTCTCATCCGGCTGCTTCACTCTCGCTATCATTTCCATCATCAGCTTAACGTAGTTCACTTGCCGAGGAAACGCCTGACTAAGTGCCGCCTTCCACTTAGTACATGAGAGATCGTACTTATCGAGCCGATTGAACCAGTCTCGTGCTGCGCCTTTCAGCTTTGACTGCATAAAATACGCCCGTTCATATGTGGACCACTTGTGTATGTCACCTAACTGGTCAATTTTCACCAACCACTTGGTTATGTTATTATTCGTGTCGTTAGGATCGAATGTGTCAATTATATCGCCGCTAGCACGGACTTCGCCACGCGACCAACAATCGCTGTCGGATCTTGACACCCTGGACCCTGTAAGAATATTAACTTCACCTGTCTCCATCGCCCTTGACACACCTGCGCCTGATTTTCCCACCACTGTACCACCTGTAGCCTGGCCGCCATTTTGTGAAACACCTGCACCCAACTGTTTCATCATGCTTCCTACTTCTTCAAGTACCATCCCTTGAAACTGCTTTAATAAGCCGCCTGCAAGCAGTTTCTGTACTAAATCGCACGCCCTGTCTTCTGCGGTTCCCCTCTTCGGGCTGCTGGAATCGCCACTGTCCACACGTCGCCTCCTTCGTTCAGTCATGTCGGCCGCCTTTACCTAATAAATCTACTTTTCACCTCACAGCACCAGGACACCAGTTATATTCACCAAAACACGTGGTAAATCCCACTTCTGAACTGTTACGATTGTAAATAATTACTCCACAATTAACTTAAAATAATTTTATTAAAGAAACAAATACTCCAACAAAGTACAACGCAAAAACAAAGAATGCTACTTCACATACGTCCGCCTCACTCAACCGTCATCTGTAGAATAATCGCTGTCGCGCTGGATGTTACGCAGCACCAACAAACACACAGCCAACGCCTGCTCCGCCCGGTGCTGCCACCTGCCTGCTGTCTCCGAAATACCTCACAACAATTTTCATAATAAAATATTTTCATCAAAAAATAAACATTCCCAATAAACTTTAAGTATAAGGAAATGATTTTCAGTAAATTTTATGTGTTTCTTGAAAAAAAAATTATGGGGTCTCGTGGCTGCGTGCCTGAGAGTCAGGTCAAGAATGTGGGGAACCGGGTTCGATCCCGACCGACGCCAAATATTTCCAATTTTAAATGGCACAAAATAGACCCCTGTGTTGCACTCTCCACGCCAGCAATGAGTGCCCGTGAGGTGACGCCTGGTAAGCGCCCGCACGATGCAAATATATCATCTTTACCGATATCTAAAAAGCCGTGATGATATATATTTTTTTTTCTTGAAAATTTCAGCCGAATTTTGCAACGGATGTCATTTTTGAAATGTTTAAATAAAACTTTGTCCAGATTACTTCTAGTAATTAGTGCTCTCCCTCTACATGCCAGAGTTATTCAGTTCTGCCCTACAATTCATAATGCTGGCTAGTGGTTATTAGCGTTTCTAAGTAAAAAAATGTTTCGATAAATGCTGTGGTACATAGTAAAAGGATTTTATAAATGTTTTCCTTTCGAAAATCGATGGAATGGTTATCAAAAAATCTTGTTTTGAAATTCTTGGTCGGTCGTTATTTTGTCATTTGAAAAAAAAAAATGTAAATGTTTTACGGGGCCTAAAAGTAATTTAGAAACAAATTTTTTTCAGTAGTCTTTAAAATAAGGAAGATATGACGATTTTTCGAAAAACAACAGATCTCCAGTAACTACGAACCGGGCACCAAATCAAAAATTGGAACTAAGAAAAGTTGTGTGTTACTGAGTTTTAACTACCATTTTCCGGTGTGACGACTTAGTATTAACACCGTATATTATTAATATTCATATTTTACAAAATTATTAATTTATTTTATTTTCAAATTAGTAGGTAGGTACCCACCTGTGAATTTACCAGTTTGACATACGGGTAATAATAATTTGCAAATAAATATTGTTAACACTTTGTCAAAAATATTGTTGCAGTAATTAATTAATTTACTTATTGTAAAAATAATAGTATGTGTTTCGCGTACCTACTATAAAAATATCTGACGTGAGTGATATATCGTCAGTTTCATCCGAATCTACGAGTATATCAAGCGAATCAAGTGATAACGAACTTGAAAACGAAGAACCCCGACAAAAACTCAAGAATTTTTAGAGATAGAATCCATCTATTTGAAATATATAACGATGAAGAATTTAGATTCGATTTAAATTATCTAAACCAAGTGTCCTACATGTACTAAGTGAAATGGAACTAAATATTAAACAATTAACTTTTAGAAATAGTTCAATAAGTGCATTGGATCAATTTTTAATAACTGTCGTCAACTTTGTCTATTTTGGCTTAAAATTTTATATTTTCATATAACAATTTTATCTGTTTTCCCATTAGCATACACTTTGTTGTATAGCATCAATTCCTTTGCCAATCTTTTCCCATGTTTCGTTTCTTAATTCAACATTTACATCATTCGTTTTCTTATTTTATACTATAGTAAAATATTTTTATACTATATCCAAAACATTACATTTGTCCCTATCAATATAATTTTTGCCTGGGACGTCCCTGTCTTTTGTCCATATATCACCCCATTTCATCTTATTATAGTTTCTATCAAACGAACGTCAAACGATCAAAAACAAAAACAAAACCATAAATATTGTCATAAGAATAATCAAGCATCTCATAAATTTAAAAAAGTAATTTTCACATAACGCAACGAAAATTATATCTCCACTTAGTTACTTAATGGGTAGATTTTGATTATAAAACCCAAAATATATTTACTGAACAAGTAAATTTATTCATCCATTAGTAATGATTCCATTAAATTTTTGTTTATAAAACTGGCGCTTAAAATAGTAATTTGAAATATGAAAAAAAAATTTAAATAGTAATATACCTAACATAACAAAGACTACTCTTTCTACGTTATCTTAAAAAAATTAAATACAAGTATTTTAAGTAAACTAATGTGATTTTTTTATTCTCTGGCATGCAATACGTCAAACTTGGAAGACCGTAGACAACAATATTTTACATATTCGTAACTTTCTTGCTTCTTTTCTAATTATACGACTACACATTATTTCTGTCAAAATAGAAAAGGAAATCTACAAGATTTCCTAGTCACTGCATTCATTACATGCAAAGACTCAAACAGTTTTACTTATACCTTCCTGCGGTCTAGTATGAGACAAAAAAAGGTAGTGCTACATCAACTTTAACGGTGCATTCCGCCACTTCAGCAACTCAAACTCTTCCCGTACCTACAGCATTGCGACAATTTTAGATATTTTACCTTTTAAGCTTCCCGAAATTATACCTTTGAAGTTTTCTGAAATTTCATCTTTCAAGCTTCACGAAACTTCTTAATGCTATTTTAATTCTAAATTTCTGATATTTATTTAATCACACATTAGTACTGATCCACATATAACACGAGATGTCATGTCACAGCTTGTCAGTTGTCAATTAGTCACAGGAGTGCGGAGTTGTGCTCCAAATTCTTTTTTCAGCTTTGGTTATGCACTTCTCATTGTTCAATGTAACATTGTAATCCCTTAGCGTATCTACAACTTTCTTAAGGCACCTTTCGTGTTGTTTTTGTCTTTGTCTTTGTCCAATAAAAGTAGCCCGGATGATATTGAAATCAATGTGTATAAATTAGTCTATACTGAAATTGAATTTAAAATTTTAAACCCCGTAAACAGCTCATTAGAATTAGGAATTGTACCAGATAATTTGAAAGTATCCACTATCATACCGATAAGAAAAATAACTAAGGGCCGGTATTTCCATCTCCGGATAAAGTTCAGAATAACTATCCGTCAGATAAATGATAAAATATCGCATCGAAATAAAAGCATAAATGATGTAAATTATATTGAATGTCATTTTTTGATGCGATATTGTTCATTTATCCGACAGATAAGTTATCCAGCAGTTTATCCGAAGATGGAAATACCGGCCCTAAAACTAATAAAAGTGAAAATTTTAGACCTATAAATACTTTACCTGCGTTAACAAAAATCTTAGAAACAATTGTTTATAAACAAGTTTGTAATTACCTTGAGGAACATAAAATACTTACAACGTATCAGTCTGGATTCAGAGAAAAGCACAGTTATGAATCAGCATTGCAATTTCTTACAGGGGAATAGAAGGAATATGTTGAAGGATTTGTGGTAGTTTGTGTTTTTTTTTTGGATTTACGAAGAGCATTTGAAACTATAAACAGACAGATATTATTAAAAAAATTAGAAATGTGTGGCTTTACTGGGGTTGTACTAAATTGGTTTGTAAATTATTTAAGTAATAGAAAACAAAATGTTAAATGTAACAATAAAATATCTACAACAATTGAAAGCGTACACGGTGTTCCTCAGGGAAGTATATTAGGGCCCTTACTTTTCATTTTATACATGAATGATAACATAACATATTTTCCAGTTTTGCCAGTTTCATTTGTTCGCTGATGATATGGTAATATATTTAAAGGGTAAGGATAAAAATGAAATGATGAATAAGCTAAATTCAGACCTTGATAAATTAGATGAGTGGTTAAGTAATAAATAAACTTAAATTAAATATTGCAAAAACGAAAAGTATGGTACTGGGTACTGATAAAAAAATACACAATATTTTCAATGATGATTTGCAAATTAAAATTCATGATAAACAAATAGAAACTGTAGAGAAACATAAACTAGTAACTTGAAATTGGATGAACATGTGAATTATATGTGTAAGAAAATTTCCAAAAAACTTTATTTTCTTAATAGATGCAGTAAAGATTTATCTCAAAAAACGAGAGAAACAATATATAATTCTATTATTTTGCCACATTTTTTACTTTGTGGGATCATTACTGTACTTGAACAGTGAAACCAATTTAAGAAAGTTACAATTGCTTCAAAATAGGGCAATGCGAATATTTTTAAACTGCAATAGGTATACAAGTGTACAATCTATGCTCTTAAAATTAAATTGGTGCAATATTAAAGATTTAGTTGAAATGCAGATAATATTATTGATACATAAAATAAAATTAGGACTACAACCGGAGTACTTTCAAAATAAATTAATTAAAATTGAACATATTCATAAATATAAAACTCGAAATAATGCTAAATATTATATATCACAAAGAAATACAATACAAGGGCAAAATACATTGTTCTTTAAAGGAATAAAAATTTATAATGAGTTACCTGTAATGTTCAAAAACTTAGAATTAAAAATATTTAAGGTTAAATTAAAAGAGTATTATTTAAGTAAATACGTTATATGTAATTAATATAATATTGTATATTTATTGTATATCTACAAAATTCTTTCTTTTTATTGTAATTGTATAGCTTATGCTAAATAAAGTTATTATTATTATTATTATTATTATTATTATTATTATTATTGTTTCAGTAGCCCCATAAACGATTATGTCGTGTAGGCAGTTTACGCAATTGGTAAAAGGTGGTAATATATCCTTAAAAATTCTTTGAAAGATTTCTAGCACCGAGTTCACTCTAAACATTAAACGCTTGTATGCACATGCCTTTATGTGTAATGGCTAGACTTTCGTCCTCCAGCCTCAGATGATGATATGCGTTGGCTAGGTCTAGTTTCGACAAATATTTCACATATCTTAGTTTGGTAATGCCATCGAATGTTGGTAGAGGGTAGTTTTCCCTTCGAATACCTGCGTTTGCTTTCCTCATGTCAATGCATATTCTAATTTCTCCTGTTTCACTGAACATTACCACTATTGGGGATATCCACTCACTTGGCCCTGTTAATTTTTGTATGATATTTTCTACCGATTCATTAAATTTCATCTCTAATCGTTCCTCGATTGAAATGGGTACACGCCTGACAAATTGCTGAACTGGCTTTACTGATGTTTCTTTTAAGTTTCACTTGTATATTCTTAATTTTCGGAAACACATCAGCGGTGGTACCGCGCTCACTATAATATTATAATTTTCGCTTCGTTTCGAAGAAAATGGTACCGTAGTCACATCTATAATTCACCCACCACATGAATTTTTGTCTTTCGTTTCGCCTCGTTACAAACGTGAGCTACCTTTCGTCTGCATATGTATTTATATAAAGGAGAGAGAAACGGAAATACATATGAAAATATCAATGTCTTAAAATATTATTTGTACATGTAAAAAGAAAAATGAAAAGCCATAATATTTTATTTAATAATGTAATTCAACAAAATAGCTAGCGTAGAACAGTATCTAATTTTTATCTGTCGTAATTAACAATTACAATGAGAGTTACAATTGATCACTGGAATTTGTTAATCAATTTAATTTAGTCGATCACGACTACAAGCAGCATATATTTATTAACGATATTCAGCAACTGTCATCACATAGGTTAGAACTAATTAAATTTATTTTTAATTAATATGTACAGGGTGTAAATCGAAAAGTGGAACATTGGCGTTTAACATAGGAAATCAATTTTTCTTTACGCAAACGTTACCTAATTATTTTATGCAAAAAATACTTCAAATAAAAGTAATCGAGATTTAAATACTGAATCCAAATCATGCGAAACGATTATTTTAGCTCATCATATAAACATAAAAATTGATTATAAAGTTACAGTTTTTATCAGCTTTTTGTCTAGGCAGCCATGGTTTATGATAAATAAACAAATGCGTTGTTTTTAACTATCAATTAGAACTAAATTTAGATTACAGTAGTAAATTAACACAAAACACAAAAAGGTAAATTGCTCTAGTTCTAATTGACAGTTAAAAATAACGCATTTTTTGTTATTAATCCATGGTTGCCTAGACAAAAAGCTCATTAAAATTGTAACTTTACAATTAATTTTTACCATTATATGAAGAGCTAAAATAATCATTTCATATGATTTAGATCCAGAATTTAAATCTCTATAACTTTTATTGAAAGTATTTTGGCATAAAATAGTTAGGTAACGTTTTGCACAAAAAATTTATTTCCCATGTTAAACTTTTCGATTTACACCCTGTACATGTAAGAATGCACCATTCAAATAAACATAAAGTTTGTAAGACAGGAATTCGGCATAAATGTAACAACGGTACAATTTAAAAATGAATATAATATTTTATAACACTTGTGCATTTTAATTTCCAAAATCCTTACCTCCGTATCCATTAATTCAAATGTGATTCAAATTGGAAATCATATTCAAACGGCGGTAATTTCAGCTAGACGTGCGCTGCGGTGAAATTCAGTAAATAGGTGCTTTATATAGCTCTTTCTCAATCCTACGCGTTTCCCAGTTCTTACACCTAGTATGTATAGAACTATAAGGTCTATGGTGTGAACGGTACAGTGGCACTTGGCCCTGTGCTTTCAAATGCCCCACGCTTTATAAACAATTCATATTTGGTCCCACGTAGATTTCGTATGAAACCTTTGTTGTGCAGATTTTGATAATAAACAAATTTTATAATAATCAAAATTCAAGTAAAACCAATATTTCACGAGATATTTGAGAAAAATTAATTTTCGCAAGTTTTGACTTTGAACAAATTTTTGCGGGCACGATTTGCAATAGACTTTTTACACTGTGTTTCTTATATATAATATGAATTTTTTATAGACAAGCGAGTTATATCAATCCTTATCGCAAACGCTTCTTCTGAGAGAGATAAATATGCCAAATTGTTAACTAGTTCATGATACAGATGACCTTGATCAGACATGTTTAATTTTTTTTACTGTAGGCACTTTTATTTATAATTTTTTTTTAATCTAATTTAAGTGGGCCATTATAGAAAAAGAAGAAAAGTATAATTAATAACTATTTATTAGTTTTTACTTTAAATGCGTTACTATCATATTACCGGGAGAGTATGAAAGTCGTAGCTCACATTTATTAAAATATATACGTACGTGAACCTCGATACAAACAAATTCAAAATATACTAGAAATATACCCTAATTTTGTAATACATAGAATAAAAAATTTGTTCAGACTCAGCACATGCTAATGTTCTTAGAGCTCTAGGTACTTGTATATTTTCTTAATTAAAACTAATCAGAATTATCTAAGGAACTTCTATTAGTCAGGAACGATTCTCATCATTATAATCATCGTCACATCATCATAATCATCATTATAGAGTAAAGACCGGTATAGACCGTGGTTTAGACCTACAGCGTATAGGATTGTGTCACGCAAGATTTCTTATATCAAATGTTAATACCAGTTGTAAATAAACAGCACAAACTTTTATAATTTGCATAACCTAGCATTAACTGTGAATGATATTATAACCCGAAAATTGTTATAAATAAAATGGATTTACTTTTAGTGCTAAGCCAGATTCTTCAATTAAATTTTTAACATTAGGCGTAAATAAATAAATAAATAAATAAATAAATAAATAAATAAATAAATAAATAAATAAATAAATAAATAAATAAATAAATAAATAAATAAATAAATAAATAAATAAATAAATAAATAAATAAATAAATAAATAAATAAATAAATAAATAAATAAATAAATAAATAAATAAATAAATAAATAAATAAATAAATAAATAAATAAATAAATAAATAAATAAATAAATAAATAAATAAATAAATAAATAAATAAATAAATAAATAAATAAATAAATAAATAAATAAATAAATAAATAAATAAATAAATAAATAAATAAATAAATAAATAAATAAATAAATAAATAAATAAATAAATAAATAAATAAATAAATAAATAAATAAATAAATAAATAAATAAATAAATAAATAAATAAATAAATAAATAAATAAATAAATAAATAAATAAATAAATAAATAAATAAATAAATAAATAAATAAATAAATAAATAAATAAATAAATAAATAAATAAATAAATAAATAAATAAATAAATAAATAAATAAATAAATAAATAAATAAATAAATAAATAAATAAATAAATAAATAAATAAATAAATAAATAAATAAATAAATAAATAAATAAATAAATAAATAAATAAATAAATAAATAAATAAATAAATAAATAAATAAATGAATAAATAAATAAATAAATAAATAAATAAATAAATAAATAAATAAATAAATAAATATATCATCACGGCATATTACCCATTGCTGGGTGTGCCAATCCGCTTGTATGCAGATATCGGTAATGATGATGACATATTTGTACCGTGAGGGCGTAAATAAGCAGCAAAAATTTTCATAATTTGAATCTGAGCAGCAAAAACTATGTTTTCTTATCCCAATATTGTTATAAACAAAATAGGTTTACTCTTAGTGTCATTGCCAGATTCACCAATTCAATTGTTAAAAATAGATGTAAATAAACAGTAAAAACTTTTATAATATCTATGAGCAACACAAACCTAGCACTAACTGTGTGTTATCTTATTATCCAAATATTATTATAGACGAAAGAGGTTTTACTCTTAGTGTTAGGTCATATTCCCCATTTCAATTGTTAATAATTGGCGCAAATAAACAGCACAAACTTTAAGATTCTAGCACAAAATTTTATAATTTGTATCTGAATAGCACAAACCTAGCACTAAATATGAACGTTATAGTCACACGAATATTGTTTTAGTCAAAAGAAGTTTACTCTTGGCGTCATGGCCAGGAATTCACCAAGCCAAGCTACTTGGGTTGAAATAAAAAAGCTTGGCTTGAAACTTCAAGCTTTTTTTAATGTTAGGCTTGCCTTGCGCTTGATGGAAACAAAGCTTGACTTGGCTTGAAAACTTCTAGCTTTAAATATTTTAGGTTTGGCTTGATTTTCAAGCTTTATCAAGCTTTTTCAAGCCTTTTGAAGCCATGTCAAGCTTGATAAATTCGGTATCAAGGTTTTAATATAAATATATAAGTTTTAATATAAATATAAAAGAAATGAACAGTTCAACTTTTAATGCATTTTTCATATCTTTGTGCATCTTAATATATGAATTTAAATTACTTCCCTATATTTTATTTTCCATATTTTGACAGTTAAAACTTAACTTTAATATTATTGATATTTTGTTTAGATTATATTTTGAGTAATAAAGTAATATTAAAAAAAATATATTTAAATTTCATTGTAAGGACCCCTAGATATTATCCTAATCTTCAAAGACCATAAGGGTGATTAGAAACACCATACTGATTGTTAAAAATCGTAATTATATACACCTGGTCTGTGAAACCGGCGCAACTGCTCGTGTTATAAATATACACGCAACCACTGTAGGTTTAAAATATAAAAATATTGAAATGTATATTTTATTCGTTTGTTGTATTTTTGAGAGTAAACAATCAACATAAATTTATTATCTTTTATTAAGTATTTACCCTTCAATTCTTATGTTTCTTTTCCTATTTTTGTTGACTGTATTTACTGAAGTAAGCATATGCATTAGTTAGACTTTATTGTATTTTAAAAACTAAAATGAAGAGGACTTAGGTTCATAATGCTATTTTTACTCAAAATGATCTCCCAACAAACTGTTAAAGTTTGTCATACTATATAGTTCATATTCACCCTATATAAATAAAAAAAAACTCAAAACTCATAACACGCAAGAACATTGTTCAAACAAATACATAATTATTTTGGAATGTACAATGAGATGAAATAAATACATCTGGAAATCATAAAACCCTGCAGACGGAAATTTCCCCGAAATTTTGTTTGTTCGTAACATAAATACGTACTCGCCTCTTCCTATGAAATTTGTACTGATTTTGAGTACGGAATCATGTAGATTAAATAAATAAAAATAAATAAATGAATATATCTTCATGACTTTTTAACCATTGCTGGGTGTGCGAATCAGCTTTGTACACAGATATCGGTAATGGTATATTTGCACGGTTCGGGCGCTTACCAGGCGTCACCTCACGGGCACTCATTGCTGGCGTGAAGAGTGCACCACAGTATATAATTACAGTAATTATGTCCAAATTCAAATAGAACAAACGTAAATACTCTCAACGATACGGATATATCGTAATAATTGAAATTTGTGAATAAAAGCAAATGAAAACCTCCAGAACTAGGTAATAAGCTGTGGTTATATATATATATATATATATATATATATATATATATATATATATATATATATATATTTGCTTATTAATTAACTCATATTTGTAGAAACAATGAAAACTTGTATCAAGGTAATATTTAAAACAGAATGCCCTCGTTGCTGGTACATTGTTATTTTCTATTATACCTGTCACAGACAAGATCGGTTTATTAGGGATACATTAGGAGTTGAGCTAAAAATAGCATTATTGATATCTTTGTATATAAATATACATATCCACAAACAGAAATTGTCTCGTCTCTATGATTCGGAAATACCAGAATAACAAAACATTGTACAAAATGTAACTTTAAAATGCAATAATTATCATCATACGTTGTCTGTTACTCAGTTTGCCTTGCGGTGTTGAGTATATTATTATTTATTATAATTTTTATACTGAAGCATAGTTCTTCGTTAGCCATAGATTTTTTTACTTATCAGCGGTCAGTGTCTTGGTACTCTATTAGCTCTCAAGTAAACTAAAACTGTGAACAAATTATCAATATATATTTGGTATCGCCTTTGCTTTGTGGCAGTTTATCAAGCATACGAACTAGAGGCGCTAAGGTCTTGCACATTTATTAAATTGAAAATTGGAACCTAAAAGAAAGGTATAACGTACGATTCGTTTGTGACGGATTTTAAAATAATTGAAGATTGTGAGTACAATAATCCAAATGAAATTTTAAGAGACAAGATTATTTTACATTCCAATGACTATGAAACTATGGATGCGATTATTACAACTGCTTTTTACCAACATTAGATCAAGCAGTGAAGAAATTTCGGGTTGCTGAATCAATGAGGAAGCCGACACAAGATATGGAAAAGAGGATGTGCATGTGCTAAGAAGAAACATTAATAAAAATGCATGCTTCCTCCAAACATTGATAGTGTTTGCGCAAAAATTTTGACTAATGACAAACCTTTTTATATTTTTATTATGTATATTCCCCCAGCACTTAGCACATCCAATAATGATTCTGTATTTATCTTTTTCCATTTCTAAGTCATAATAACTTTGTAATAGTTGGTGATTTTAATTTACCTGATTTAGTTTCTCCCAATCATAGCCGTACCATAAATAATTTAAATGCTTTCTTTGAATTTTTTAATACTAAACAATACAATACTGTTTTAAATAGTAAAAATAGAATGTTAGATATTATTATTGCAACCAGTGAGTGCACTGTAAGTCATTCTAGTGACCTAATTCTGGATGTGGAATAAAATCATCATCCAGCCCTTTACTTTGAAATCGATATTTACTCTAATAGGAATACCAAAAACTTCAAAAAATTTAATTGTTCTACGTATAATTTTAAGAAAGCTGATCTTAATAAATTGTATGAACTAATTGCTGAATTTAACTGGAATGAACTTGAAAACTTTTCTGATGTGAACTCAGCGTGTAAATATTTTTACGATGCACTTTATTCTTTTTTTGATAAGTGTGTTCCTTTAAAACATACATTTAAAAGACATTACCCGACTTGGTTCTTTTCGGAAATCAAGGCTACAATACGTCGTAAAGAGCATTTTCGCAAAATGAGTAAAAAATACAAAAATAACAATCACTACCGTGAATCTAATAATACAATACGCTCTAAGTTAAAGATTTATATTAAGAAAGCGTATTTGGACTATGTCTTGAAATGTGAGACTAGTATAAAAAATTATCCTTGTACTTTTTGGAAATTTACTTCTAACTCTACTATTCCTCCTACTGTTTCCAATAACACTATTACCCTGAATCATATTAGCAAAGAAGAGATTGAAATATCCATTCATAAATTAAAGTCTAATTTTTCCTGTGGTCCTGATCTTATTCCTAGCTTTTTAATCAGGGACTTTTATCCTTTGTCGAATGCTCTCTACTTTATCTTGAACTTGGCCTTTAAAACTAATAGCTTTCCCGATATATGGAAACTTACCCGCATGACCCCCATCTTTAAATCTGGTACTACTTTCGACATTAAAAACTATCGCCCTATAGCAGTTCTCTCTAATTTTAGCAAAATCTTTGAAAAGATCTTGTATTCTTCAATTTATCCAGTGATAGAAAATAAAATTTCCTTTTGCCAACATGGTTTCATGCAGAATAGATCTACTACCTGTAACTTATCTTATTTCACATATGTTTCTTCTGCTTTAGACCTGAAAGGCCAAGTTTATTATGTTTACACAGATTTCTCCAAAACTTTGGACAGGATAGATCATGGTATCTTCATTAAAAAACTTCGTTCCTTCTCCTTTTCCTTCCTTAATTTCTCTTATTACCTCTTATCTATCTGATCGTCAACTATTTGTAAACTTTCTCGGGTACAAATCTACCCTATTTACTGCAACTTCTGGAATACCTCAGGGTTCTAACCTTTGTCCTCTTCTATTTATTTTATTTATAAATGACGTTATTAATATTTTATATTGTGTAAGTTGATATTTGCTGACGATTTAAAGATTTTTAATCCTGTATCTTGTATTAATGACTGTCAACTTTTACAAAAAGACTTACACAAATTATCCCAGTGGTGCCCCCTTAATAATTTATTTTTAAATCTTGATAAGTGTTATGTAATGTCATACACCAGAAAAAGTTTACGTTTAAATTTCAATTATTCTATTGACAATAATATTTTATCGCGTTGTTCCGTAATTGATGATCTCGGTGTAACATTTGATAGTAAACTAACGTTTAATAATCACATTGATCGTATATACACATCTGCTATCAAAATGTTAGGTTTCATTATTCGCAATACGTGTTCCTTCCATGACACTTTTTCTATTATTTCCCTTTACTTTTCTTTTGTACGTTCGAAATTAGAATACTGCTCAACTATATGGAATCCTATTTATGAACATCATCAGGACCGCATTGACAGTCTACAAAAAAAGTTTCTTAAAATCCTGTATTTCAAGCAATTTAAAAGATACCCGGACCTTCATATCAGTTACAAAGAATTACTTTAACAATTTAACTTCTACAACTTATATGAACGTTGTGAATTTCTTGCTGTTCAACACCTCTGCAAATTGATTCATGGTGAAGTAGATGATTCTAAACGCCTTAGTCTCATTAGTTTTCACACTCCTTTCTTTACTTCTCGGACCTCTTATACGTTTTATCTACCTACACCACGTACAAATATCCGCTTTAAGTCTCCAATTTACCGTATCTGCCATATTTACCAATCGTTATTTTTAATGTAAAAAGGATACTAATAGAAGCGAAGTGTTTTTAATAAAATTTGTTTATTAAAAATTCTTTGTGATTGTGCAATTTCGGCGTGTGGTGGCGGTGACCATCATTAGGACACAGTTGAAAGGTATTGTATTTCTAAAAAAATTACAAAAAGAAAATAATGCTTTACTAGTTTTATTAGTTAAAATTTTATTAATGTAAATTTATTATAATATTGTATGAAAATTTAGGATAATCGAGTTAAATTTTTATGGTCAAATATAAACCGACTTGATCATTCTTGTCAACTGGGTACACTTAAATTTTTAATATAAATGGAGTTATTAAATTTTAAGATCATATAAAATGCATCATCTTGCCGAGACATACCTATATGTAGGTATATGTTTCCGCATTTAATACAAATTTATGTGAGACGATATTAAATCTGTTCTGCAGAGTGTGCACGTGTCTCCTCCAATGCGGATATCGCAGAGAAAATGACATCAATATTGTATTTACAGACATATATGGAATATTCGGATTTATCGATACTACATTCTAGTTTTACAAATATCGTAAAGAACACATTCGAAGGAATATATCTGTCATAAAGTCAAACCGCATACCTACAAGATACCGATACTACGAATAGGTACATGTTTGAAACCGGATGACGATGTCAGTATATTATAGTTAAAAGGTCGGGACCCTACAGGAACCACCGCCAACTTGGCAAAATAAACAAAAGTCGGTTTTTTGAAAATATCTCTTCACCAATAAGCATTAAGACAAAAATAGTTATCTTAGAATTTGTTGGAAATTAAATTCCCTACAACTTTTATCTAAAATATATTTTTCTATAACCAATAGTTAAAGAGCTACAGTGCTTCAAAATTTTTCAAAACTTACTTTATGCTTCATTTAAATCATATTTAATTATATATATTTTACTTTTTTACAATTTATTTATTATTAATCATTAGTTATTATTATTTAATATACATATATTAATTAATTTTTACTTTATTTTTCAATTTAAAGAGGATTTATAGTACAAAAATTTTCGAATTTACCTCAATGTAATTGCAACAAAAGTTTTTTTACGGAATCCTGTCCAGAAAAATGCGCTGCATAACATATCAAAATTTTCCGGATATCGGAGTCCCGCCAATTGGGAAAAATGGCGACATATTTAGGTTTTTAGCCATTTGATCAGAACAATTACGAAATATATTTAAATTATTCAAAAAATAAATAATATTACGTATTTAGTCTAATAGGTTTTACTATTTGTAACAGTTTAATAAATTATCGATGATTTAAAAGATAAATTGTCAGCATTTTTCTGCATTTTTTTAAAAAAATTCATCCATCACTCTGATTCTGTTAAAAATTCGATAAAGCGGCTTAAAAATCAACCACTTCAACACGTTTTAAATACTTAATATTGTTTATCTTTAATCGACTTGAAATTTTGAATGCGAAATTGATAAATGAGTCGGTTTTCAGATATATAAACTTTTAGAAGAATTGCGTGTAAGTTTAAGGTGTTAGTTATTTACAAATCGGTTATCTGTAAAAATCGTGTTATACATGATATGAAAGAAAATTTCAAGGTGAATTCAAATATTCAATCCGCGTTATCGTATCTTTAACAAGATCAGAGTGGTAGATGAAAAATTTAAAAATTGCAAAAAAACGTTAACAATTTAATTTTTAAATCATGGATAATTTACTTTTTTCGATCCCACGACGAATGTAAACTGTTATAAATAGTAAAACCTATTAGAGTAAGTACTGAATACGTAATATTATTTATTTTTTGAATAAATTGAATATCTTTCATAATTGTTGAGCAAATGGCCAAAATTCTAAATATGTTGCCATTTTTCCCAATTGGCGGGAGGTTCCCACATTCCGATTTCCGGAATATTTTGATGTGTTATGCAGGATTCCGTAAAAAAGCTTTTGTTGCAATTACTTTGAGGTAAAATCGAAAATTTCCAGTACTATAAATTGAAAAATAAAGTAAACATTAATTAATATATATGTATATTAGTTAAATAATCATAATAACTAATGATTAATAATTAATAATTTTTAAAAATGTAAAAAATATATAATAAAATAATTGAAATGATACATAAAGTAAATTTTCAAAAAATTGCTTTGTTTGAAGCGCTGTAGCTCGTTATCTGTTGGTTATAGAAAAAAGTTTTAGGGAAATTTTTTTGCAACAAAATCTAGAATAACTATTTTTGTCTTAATGCTTATTAGTGAAGATATTTTTTTAAAAAACGATTTTCTACGTCTTTTTTACCATGTAGGCTGTGGTTCCCGAGGGGCCCCGAGGTCGAAAACTTGTATTTTTCACTAGGATCTCTAAGTATGTAACATATTCAAAAATTGGAAATACACGGCCTTTTGCAGGGTAAAACTATCTAATTACTGGACTACTTTACATGTTTATATTCATTAAAATGTAAATATTTCCAATTGTTACAAATTTATACCAAGTGAGTTTTATTTAATAATAATATTTGTATTATTATGATGTAGTGATTTTTGTTAGTTTTCGGTCATAATAATATATAACTTTATGAACATTTAATTTAAAAGGTTTTTTTTTCTTTTTGTGTATTAGTCTTCATATACACATGATACTTCTGCCTTAGACAGGGCAAAATTTTGTGTTAGTTTGCTGTCGATATAAAACAGAATTGTCGTACAATAACTAAGAACATAAAACATTATGTAAAACTCAAAAGGCTATAACTTTAATTCGTTCTTTATTGAACTGGTTTTTATCCCAACGTTATTTCAGCGCCTATAACATCATTTGGTTAGTATAGTATAGCTTTTGTAGCAAATTTGTTTTAACCATTATTCTTGTTTCCTTTCCCTTAATTGTACATCGTTTAGAATTTTGTTCAAGTACAACAACGTACCAAGTACTTTTGTATTCTTTTTGTATCGTTAGTTCTTACGTGTACTTTCGTCCTAGTTCTTTATGCAAAACTTTTATTGTTATTCTTGTATTTACTTTATAAACAGGAGCGGACTGGGAAAAAATTTGATGAGGGCATTTTTAGGACCACCGGGTCACATTAGGAAGTATTCTGGGGTATAGACATTTTAGAAATAAACATAGATTAAATTAAAGAAAGTTACGTAAAATTCACATTATCTTTTTCATGACTATTAACATAAAGAATTATAAAGTATCATTATATACAGTGCTTCTTTATTGGTTTTTAATAAACTTTAAGGTTGTAAAACTTCTTTCTCAAGCAACTAGCGTGAAAAATAGTGTCAATATATTTATACTACACCAATTATACCACAAGCGTCAGTAATTAAGCTATTTCGAAATAAAAACAGGTAAAAACATATGCTACAATTTTTACATGCTGATAATATTTTATTAGTGACTGTTTCTTTGCTTTTGTTATCGCTAGCAATTACATATTCATACACTATTGACTTTTTTATATTGTCCCAATGTAAAGCTAAATCTATAAGTTCGCAACGCAAATTTTTATTACATGGTAGATTTTGCGTCAAAATGAACTCGCTACCGCCGGAACAAAGGTCATACATCGATGTTTTCAATTATTGCGTTTGGATTAAATTTTGAATCCCAACGTACATATTTTCACCTGTTTATGTACAAGCGCAAATACGGTTGGAAGGTCTACGTGTACATTTTAGGTATTAAATTTAATTCAAACGCTATAATTGAAAATATCGAATTATGACTTTTGTCCCGGCGTAGCGAATTAAGCGTTCACTTCAATTCTCTAGAATTGATACCAGAAGGCCTTGGCTGTAAATCGGTAAAAAATAGACCTAAAAATAAAAATTACAGTAGAGTGCGATTTCGTAACATCGTGTAAGTTCAAATACATAATGTGTATTGTGTACTTATACAATCATACAATTAATTAATTTGAAAATTGTATGTGTTTACGGCCGGAGTGAAAATTGTATGGCGAACGTTTAATTCGAGGCCGGAAAACAATTTGATTTTGTTTTAAAACCTAGCCAAAAATTCTAGTTCTGAAACCAGTGATGAGGGCGTGATTTAAATCTCATTTTTAATTGTCAAAAATCATTTTACCATTTAAAACGTTGTTAAACGTCCAGTATATTTTGCTACTCAGATTCCATCAAAAACGCAACAGAGATATAGTCAAATTGATAATGATGCTTATGCTATCATTTTCTGTATAAGAATGTATAAATTTTTGTACGGGTTTAAATTTATCTTTTATGTACATTGTCGTCCATTCTTAAAAATTTTAAACAATAAAAAGGCCTGCCACTCTTTCCCGCTACTTCCATGCAGCATTATGCATTTTTTAAAAGTTTATCAGTTCAAAATTCGATATAAAAGTACTACGTTACATAGCAATACTGTCGTGTTATCGCGGCTTCCGAATAGTTCTCATGAAAACATGCATTTCCATTCTTCAGATGGAATCGAAATTAATCAGATTATTTATAAATTCATATGTTTCGCGCATTTATTCAAATGTACGTATCTGTTTAATCCGAGGCCAAAGACGCCAGTACCAGTGCGCAGAAATGAACGAAATAAGACATGAAGCAATGTATTCAATTTTGTGTAAAGATTCATTCGTCGAAGAATAAACATCGTAATGGTATTTAGTCTCAGTCCCCCATATTTATTTTATACCTATCTACCTACTTTGTACCCACATACACAAATTCCATTAAAAAATATATATGATGTAGCCAGCACTTGACCTCTCGCTAATTGTATGTTTAAATAACAAAGTTATTTTTTTCAAGGTGTACATAGGATATTAACTTAACAAAAACCGTTGCCTCCCGTTTTAACTTACGGCAGTGGTTGTGATTTCAATACGGAGATAAAAAATTTCCCCATCCGTTAATAATAATAATAATAATAATAATAATAATAATAATAATAATAATAATAATAATAATAATAATAATAATAATAATAATAATAATAATAATAATAATAATAATAATAATAATAATAATAATAATAATAATAATAATAATAATAATAATAATAATAATAATAATAATAATAATAATAATAATAATAATAATAATAATAATAATAATAATAATAATAATAATAATAATAATAATAATAATAATAATAATAATAATAATAATAATAATAATAATAATAATAATAATAATAATAATAATAATAATAATAATAATAATAATAATAATAATAATAATAATAATAATAATAATAATAATAATAATAATAATAATAATAATAATAATAATAATAATAATAATAATAATAATAATAATAATAATAATAATAATAATAATAATAATAATAATAATAATAATAATAATAATAATAATAATAATAATAATAATAATAATAATAATAACAACAATAATAATAATAATAATAATAATAATAATAACAACAATAATAATAATAATAATAATAATTATAATAATAATAATAATAATAACAATAATAATAATAATAATAATAATAATAATAATAATGATAATAATTAATAATAATAATAATAATAATAATAATAAATAATAATAATAATAATAAAGAAAGCCTTGAAAAATTGATTGATGTTGTTGCCTTTCCCTCATATTTGCTTTATGGCGAATAAAAACTGATAAATTAATAATAAATTGTGTTAAGGTAATAATTAGAAACTACATTTATAAACTACGGAAAATTGTATATTCATATTGGTATAAAATAATACTTAAAAAAATTTAAAAATTTTGACATATGTCAAATCATTTTAATTTCTGAAGTTAGAATGTTTCGGCCATTTTTGGAAGCAATGACGTCACGAAGTAAGCCAGTAGAAAGGAATAACCACGGAAAGTAACGTAAACAGATATTTGAGCGGGCTGGAGCCGCAGGATCCGGATCGGAACCGCAATGATTTACTTGCAACGAACCAAAGCAATGATAATGTACAACGGTTAGAGATAAACAATCATACACAAACTTCAAGGCCTAGTACAAGTGTTGCAGAGGTGCATCCTTCGCCCACTGTACTAGATAAGCGACGTATAAAATGGTCAAATGAAATGAATGAGTTCATATACCGTCGCTATCTTATTATAACAAAAATGGAAACGGAGAAAGTTTCATACAGCTATAAGTTACATAGAGATGTTACAACTCAATTCTCACAACTAAGAGACAGAACAGTGCAAAATATATTAGACCAAAGAAGAGCAATATTCAAAATGAACAGGCTAAACACTGAGGTAATAGAACGCATCAGACGCGAAGTTGCTGAAGAATTAGGAATGCATACACAAACTCAGAATATATCCAACATACAGGAAGAACAAAGAATCTCAGAAATAGAAGAAGAAATAGAAAATCAGAATATATTGAACATACAAGAAAGACAGCAAATTGAAGACCAAAGAAACCCAGAAATAGGGATAGGAATACATATTCAGAATGTATCAAGCATACAGGAAGAACGACAAACAGGACAAAGAAACTCAGAAATAGAAGAGGAAACAGAAATAGAAAGAAAAATAAAAGGAACATTCGAAAAAAATTGGATATTATATAATGAGGTAGATCCAACTAAAAGACCATGGTTACCTAAACTAATCTTCAATAAAGGAGTTTATGATTTAATCAGAATCGTAAACAGAATAATAGAAACAAAAATATACCGACATACACGAATGGAAGAACTCCACTATTTGATATATATAGGAGCGATCACAGTATTAGATGAAAATAATCAAATTAAAGACGATGAACTCCGAAATAAAATGAAACCAAAAGAACCATATGTACCACTTTGGATGACAAGACTACAAAACCGAGTAGCGAAACTGCGAAAAGAAATTGCGTATATCATACTACTTAAAAATGACAAGGCTGTTAACAATACACGAAAGATGGCAGAAGAGATAATGCAAAAGAACAAGGATAATGAAAATAAAACTGTACATGAAATACTAGATAAATTAAAACAAAAACTCTCAGTAGTGAGCAACAGAGCAAAAATCCTTTTATAGAACAATAGAACAAGGTGAAAAGAATACCACAGAAAGTGACAAAACACCAACTATAAACGAAATTCGCAGTTTTTGGAGTGACATATGGTCAAAACCAACAGAACATAACAAAAAAGCTAAATGGATAATAGAAGAAAAGAACCTAATGAATGAAATTCCTGTAATGCAATCGCATGAAGTCACAATTCAAGAAGTACAAATAGCGATAAGAAAGTTACAAAATTGGAAGACACCAGGAATAGACAATATCCAAAATTTCTGGCTAAAAACATGTCGATGCATTCATAATAAAATAGCTGACCTTTTCACAGAACATATATCAAACCCATCTACAATACCTGCATTTTTCACACAAGGTATCACTTATCTTATTCCAAAGAGTTCCCCTTCCAGTGAAGATCCATCAAAATATCGTCCCATCACCTGTTTACCTACAATATATAAATTATTAACAAGCATTTTAACAACAAAAATATATGAACACCTAACATCACACAACCTACTTACAGAGGAGCAAAAAGGATGCAAAAGGAGAAGCAGAGGATGCAAGGAGCAATTAATAATTGATAATGTAATCACCAAAGGTGCGATTAAAAAGAAAAAGAACCTGTACACATGTTATATAGATTATATGAAAGCTTTTGACTCTGTGCCGCACACTTGGTTACAAGAGATCCTCCAGATATATAAAATCGACCTCCAAATACAAACACTTCTCAAAACATTAATGCAAAAATGGACAACTACACTGAAACTGAAAAATGGAATACAAAAAGAAAACATAAAGATAAATAGAGGAATTTACCAAGGCGATTCACTTTCTGCATTGTGGTTTTGTCTAGCAATAAACCCACTATCAAGCATGCTCAGAAGATCAAATAAAGGCTACAAATTCCCAAACAATAACGTTCAGCTAAATCATCTAATCTATATGGACGACTTAAAAATATTAGCAGAAAACAAACAAGATTTAGACGCCATAATAAACAAAATTAAGCAGTTCAGTGATGACATTAAGATGAGGTTTGGACTCGATAAATGTAAGATAAATGCTATAGAAAAGGGTAAATGGAAACAACTGGAAACCTACCATATAACAGGACAGGAAGATGAAGGAGGCATTGAAGGAATGGGACATAATGAAACATATAAATACTTAGGTTTTAACCAAGCGATGGGAATAGAAGAAAAACAAACGAAAATAATAATTACAGAGAAAACAATGGCAAGAATAAAACACCTTCTTCAAACGGAATTATCAAGTGCAAATCTAGTTAATGCAGTCAATACATACGCCATCCCCGTGCTAACCTACACATTTGGAATTTTGAAATGGACACAGACGGAACTTGAAAACCTAAACAGAAAAATAAGAGTCCTATTCACCGATCATTTGGCACACCATCCGAAAAGTTCAATGATTCGATTTCATCTATCTAGGAGCGAAGGCGGAAGAGGAATTTTAGACATTAGAGAACAACATTATAACCAAATTAAAAGTTTAAGACGTTATTTCCTACAAAAAGCCACGCATTGTGACATCCATAATGCAGTGGTCCAGAATGACAAAAATTATACACCACTAAATTTGAAAGAAATTAACGAACCAGAAATACCAAAAGGACTAAAAACAAGTGAAAAATTAGAAGAATGGAAAAAGAAACAAATCCATGGCCACTTCCCCACGCGTCTTGAGAGAAACAATATTGACATAAAAAAGTCACATGACTGGTTGAAGAATGCCAAATTGTTTAAAGAAACGGAAGGATTTCTTATGTCGATTCAGGATCAGGTAGTACCAACACTAAATTATCGTAAATACATAATAAAAGACCCAACAGTAGGAAGCGATAAATGTAGAATGTGCAATAAAAAGCCAGAAAACATAGACCACATTATAAGTGCCTGTGAAACTCTAGCCTCCAGACAGTACACCAGACGACATGACAATGTAGCAAAAATAGTACACCAACACATATGTTTACAACATAAACTTCTGGAACAAAGAACGCCCTACTATAAATACCACCCTAAATCAGTATGGGATACAAAAGATGTTAAAATTTATTGGAATCGGAACATTATTACTGACCACTACACACCTAGTAATCGACCAGACATTGTTTATTTGCAAAAAAAGGAAAAAATTACTTACCTCATCGATATCGCTGTACCAGCTGTGACTAATATTGAAAAGACATATTCAAAAAAAATTGAAAAATACATGGACTTGGCCCAGGAATTGAAAATTTTATGGAAACAGAGGAAAATTGTCATAATACCAATAATAATTGGTGCAACATGCGAAATTCCAGTGAAATAATTTGATGGTCTACAACAGCTACAGATAGAAGACAACCATTTCCGTGTAATGCAGAAAGCTGTCGCCTTAGATACCTGCAATATAGTGCGAAAAGTACTGAATCGGGACCCCACTGACGCTCCATTTCAAAGAGAAGTAGAAAATGATGACGCCCCCCAACAACTCATTGATCCAAGAGTCTCCCAATGGCCCGAGGGCAATGATGGCGATGACCCCAACCTTCTTTTATTTATCTCTTGAAATAATGTTACCTTCTCTTGCCTTTACAGGCCGATATTGTAACAATTATGTAAATACCTATATATATATATATAGTGAAAATAAAGATAATAATAATAATAGTAATAATAATAATAATAATAATAATAATAATAATACAAAAAAATACAAAATACCTAGAGTTATCCCGTGAAATAAAGGAAATATGGAACATAGAACGCGTAGAAATAGTACCGATCATAATAGGCACAACAGGAGAAATACCACACACGATCCACAATTCATTACAAAGTTTGAACCTACCTCCTAAACTGTTCCAGAAAATGCAAAAATCCGTCATTCTCGATACCTGCAAACTCGTCCGCAAAGTCCTGAATGCAGACTGATACCTACTAACCTCTAGCTATAATGGCAACCAACAATGTCTCCAACCTGCAAACAAAAAGAAAACTAAAATCAATATTAAAAACTATGTTTTGTATATAGTTACCCATCTGGGTCGTTGTACAAACTCCAAGAACCTGAAAAGAGGTACACTAATAATAATAATAATAATAATAATAATAATAATAATAATAATAATAATAATAATATTAATAAAAATAATAATAATAATAATAACAATAATAATAATAATAATAACCCCCCCAATGGTACTTACCTCGACGTTGGTGGGGGGGCCCAGTACCCTAGTCCGCAAACCAGCGGAACGGGGGAAGCTAAAAGTACCAACCGTCCTAGGGCTAGCAACCCGAAAGATGTGCAATACCGTCAAGCTCCTGTAACTAGAAGTAGAGCAAAACGGGGCGAGGCAGAGCGCCAGGCTGGCTCTGCTCGGAATCGCCATTTGTCCCCCCAGTCTGGCACAGGGATCGGTGAAGCGAGTGGCACTCCCCTGCGACCTATCACCACAAGATCGGCAATGGAGATAGAACAGCGACCGAGTACAAGCCAAATTGGATCTCCCACTACTGATAATGTTGCTGTGAATATTCCAACACAGCCCATCCCAGTAGAACCGAAGAAATCCCTCCGAACAAAGTTTACTGCTGAAATGAATGAATTCATTGTCAGGGAATTCTTCAGAAACAATAAGGTAGAGACAGTAGATAATAGATTTGGACACCAGCTACATGCAAAAACTATCGAAAAATTCCCAGAACTAGCAAACATAAAGTTACAAAACATAATAGACAAGAAGAACAACTTATTGAAAGGAAAGGGAATAACAAAAGACAAAATTAAACAAATCAAGAGAGAAGTAGCTATAGAAATGGAAATAACTGACACAGACACTGGAAGTACAGAAGACAACAATGAAGAACAGGCGGCAGCGACAAATACTAATGTAAGCGCACCAACAATAGATCCGAATATATACGATATCTTCAGTAGAAATGAGATCCTGTACGGCGGGCTTGATCCAACATTAAGACCAAATCTACCGAAGCTACACTTTAACAGATCAACATCAAAAATCATAGCTGAAGTCAACAAAATACTGGACATCAAAATAACGGATGAAACCAATTTCCAACAAATGCATGACCTAGTATATATTGGAGCTGCCACAGTTCTCAACGCACATGACCAAACACCGACACACAACGCGAACGCCAACCCTAACAGAGAAAAGAAAGTGCCGCCATGGGAGAGGAGACTTCAGGATAAAATAAGCTTACTTAGAAAGAATATAGGCCAACTAACACAATTTATTAAAAACAACAACAGAAAACAGAAGCTACAAAAAAAAAAGACAAATGATCTTTGAAAACAATAGTACAAAAGAACACAATACCTATGAAAAAGTACTTGATCTTCTTAAACAAAAGCTAAAAATAGCAGCCCATAAATATAAAAAATACAAAATAAGCAACAAAAGAAAGGAACAAAATAACCTGTTTAAAAACAACCAAAAGAAATTCTATGTAAGTTTACTTCAAAACTCCTCGAACGACGAACAACAACATGCACATTACATAGTCCCAGGGAACGAAGAAACATACCAATTCTGGAACAGTATGTGGGGTACACCAAAACAACATAGTAAGACAGCGAAATGGATAGAAGAAGAAGAACATAAAATGAGTAATGTTAAATACATGGCAAGGTACATGATTGATGCTGAAGAATTGACACAAGCTATTCGAAAACTCCATAATTGGAAAGCGCCTGGAATAGATAAAATCCAAAACTTCTGGATAAAAAAGCTAAAAAG
The DNA here is from genome assembly GCA_963082715.1 of Harpalus rubripes. Taxonomy (NCBI): domain Eukaryota; kingdom Metazoa; phylum Arthropoda; class Insecta; order Coleoptera; family Carabidae; genus Harpalus; species Harpalus rubripes. Next base: position 45,218,439 of record OY720450.1, read on the forward strand.
CATCCAACCTCTACTATTAAAACTATATAATGGTATGATACAAGACCCAAGTACTTTGCCATCTTATTTAACAACTGGAACCACATATCTTCTACCTAAGACATCAACTCCATCTAACGACCCATCCAAATACCGTCCAATAACATGCCTACCTACATTTTATAAATTACTGACATCAATAATATCCCACAAAATATACCAACACCTGGAAGAGAACAATGTGCTTGCGGAAGAGCAGAAGGGCTGTCGAAAGAAGAGCCAGGGATGTAAAGAACAACTGGTGATCGATTCAGTTGTCACGGAACATGCAAAGAGAACGAAAAATACTCTGTACACAAGCTACATCGACTACAAGAAAGCCTTTGACAGTGTCCCGCATTCCTGGTTAATAGATGTCCTAGACATATACAAAATCAACCCTGCCTTACAACATCTACTGGAAGCACTTATAAAACGTTGGGAAACAAACCTCATGCTAAAGAACAAAACAACTAACACGTACGTTGGTAATGTAAAGATCAAGAGAGGAATTTTTCAAGGGGACTCACTAAGTGCACTTTGGTTCTGTCTTGCGCTGAACCCCTTAACAACATCTCTGAAATCCCACTCCGCTGGATATAAAATGCAAAACACAGAGATAAGTCATCTAATATATATGGATGACATAAAACTATTCTCTAATAATAAGAAAAGTATCAACAAGCTATTTAGTCAAGTAGAAGCCTTCTCCAGAGACATTCACATGACGTTCGGCATTGAGAAATGTAAAATCAATGCCATGAAGAGAGGACAATGGGAGCAGCATGAAGGTTACCAACTGGACAATGAGGATAAATTATAGAATGCATGGATAAGACAGACACTTACAAATACCTGGGACTACACCAAAGTAGAGGAATCGACCATACCAACTCAAAGATTGAATTAAGAAGAAGGATGAGAGAAAGAATTGAAAAAATTCTTAACACAAACCACAATGGATATAACACAGCTAAAGCTGTGAATACTTTCGCTATCCCAGTAATCACATATAGCTTTGGTGTTGTGAAATGGAGCCGAACGGACCTAGAACAAGTGGAACGAGAAATTCGAACACTATACACTACATATAGAGCACACCATCCGCAGAGCAGCAAAATCAGATTCCATTTAAAAAGATCAAAAGGAGGCTTAGGTATCATACATTTACAAAACATGTACTACAAACAAATTACAAACCTAAGAAACTACTTCCTCCAAAAACAAGAAATAAGTTTACTACACCAAGCTATAATTAGCATAGATAACAACTATAGTACGCTAAAACTACGTGACACCGAATATGACCCTTTTCAATATATAATACCTGATGACGAAAAATTACGAGAATGGGGAGGTAAAGAGATACATGGCAAACACATCACCATCTTAAAGAACTCGTACATAGATTTTAACAAGAGCTGCCAATGGCTAAATAACAACCTTTTTAAAGAGACCGAAGGTTTCGTTATGGCTATCCAAGATGGTATTATCCCAACATTGAAATACCGGAAACACATCCTTAAAGATTCTACATTACAAACCGACATGTGCAGGCTATGCAACAAAACCCAAGAGAGCACAGAACACCTGCTAAGTGGATGCGAAGTGCTAGCAGGAGTTGAATACACCAATAGACATAACAACGTAGCCAAAATACTCCATCTTGCAATATGCACAAAGCATACCTTATTAAAAAAAACACCGACGACACACACGTATATGCCTGAACACATAATAGATAATGAAGAAATAAGACTATACTGGGATAGAACCATACTAACGGACCACACAATTAAACATAACAGACCCGACATAACATACCAACTAAAAAAGGAAAAGATAACTTACCTAATAGATATTGCTGTACCAGCCCCGGCAAACATAGAACAAAAACATCGCCAGAAGATACAGAAATACCTAGACCTCGCCGCCGAAAAAAAAAAGATTTGGAACCAAAAGACAGTAGTAATTGTGCCAATAATAATCGGAGCAACAGGCGAAATACCCAAAACATTAACGGAGAATATAAATATACTAGGACTTACACAAAACATCTGGAGAGATCTGCAGAAATCCGCTTTCCTTGGTACTTGTAATACTGTGCGGAAAGCACTAAACACCAGCAGTCCAGAAGAAAAATAGTTCTCAAATACTAACACATGACACATTACACCTGTAACAAAAATACACAAAAGAGGGGAAATTGAAGCTGACCTAGCGGCTCAGACGAACTCTATCGGAGAGCGATGTAGAGGAACCCAACGACAGGGAGGGACCAGAAGAACCGAAGCAATCCACAACAAACCCGACCTCCCAAATGAGATAGAAAGTATTGTAAATACAAAAATGAAATGTAAATACCTACCGATAATAACTTATTGTATATACTTGCTTTATAGGCCGTATGTAGAATATACCTATGTACCAATCAATGTGAAATAAAGATGTATAATAATAATAATAATAATAATAATAATAATAATAATAATAATAATAATAATACTAATAATAATAATAATAATAATAATAATAATAATGATAATAATAATAATGATAATAATAATAATAATAATAATAATAATAATAATAATAATGATAATTATAATAATAATAATAATAATAATAATAATAATAACAATAATAATAATGATAATGATAATGATAATGATAATGATAATGATAATGATAATGATAATGATAATGATAATGACAATGACAATGACAATGACAATGACAATGACAATGACAATGATAATGATAATGATAATGATAATGATAATGATAATGATAATGATAATGATAATGATAATGATAATGATAATGATAATGATAATGATAATGATAATGATAATGATAATGATAATGATAATGATAATGATAATGATAATGATAATGATAATGATAATGATAATGATAATGATAATGATAATGATAATGATAATGATAATGATAATGATAATGATAATGATAATGATAATGATAATGATAATGATAATGATAATGATAATGATAATGATAACGATAACGATAACGATAACGATAACGATAACGATAACGATAACGATAACGATAACGATAACGATAACGATAACGATAACAATAACAATAACAATAACGATAACGATAACGATAACGATAACGATAACGATAACGATAACGATAACGATAACGATAACGATAACGATAACGATAACGATAACGATAACGATAACGATAACGATAACGATAACGATAACGATAACGATAACGATAACGATAACGATAACGATAACGATAACGATAACGATAACGATAACGATAACGATAACGATAATGATAATGATAATGATAATGATAATGATAATGATAATGATAATGATAATGATAATGATAATGATAATGATAATGATAATGATAATGATAATGATAATGATAATGATAATGATAATGATAATGATAATGATAATGATAATGATAATGATAATGATAATGATAATGATAATGATAATGATAATGATAATGATAATGATAATGATAATGATAATGATAATGATAATGATAATGATAATGATAATGATAATGATAATGATAATGATAATGATAATGATAATGATAATGATAATGATAATGATAATGATAATGATAATGATAATGATAATGATAATGATAATGATAATGATAATGATAATGATAATGATAATGATAATGATAATGATAATGATAATGATAATGATAATGATAACGATAACGATAACGATAACGATAACGATAACGATAACGATAACGATAACGATAACGATAACGATAACGATAACGATAACGATAACGATAACGATAACGATAACGATAACGATAACGATAACGATAACGATAACGATAACGATAACGATAACGATAACGATAACGATAACGATAACGATAACGATAACGATAACGATAACGATAACGATAACGATAACGATAACGATAACGATAACGATAACGATAACGATAACGATAACGATAACGATAACGATAACGATAACGATAACGATAACGATAACGATAACGATAACGATAACGATAACGATAACGATAACGATAACGATAACGATAACGATAACGA
>OY720450.1:45227543-45246524 GCA_963082715.1 Harpalus rubripes
AAGACAAAATCCATGAAGAGGAAAATACAGAAGACATCAAAAATATCAGTTTTGTAGAATTTAAATTAGGTTACCCACATTTATTTAAAAATCTAACTCTGCATTATCTGCTGCGTAGCAGCAACATCTATTTTCGGAAAGTAACTTATCAATAGACGGCAGTACCTGCGAAACAGCTGCTGTATTTACCGGCATTACTCTAGAGCCATCTGTTTTGGAATACTATAATAAAATAATAATAAATAATAATAATATAATAATAATAATAATAATAATAATAATAATAATAATAATAATAATAATAATAATAATAATAATAATAATAATAATAATAATAATAATAATAATAATAATAATAATAATAATAATAATAATAATAATGATAATAATAATAATAATATTAATACTAATAATAATAATACAATAGCAGCAAGCATTTGTACTCGAAAGTATTCCGGGTAACTTTTAGTTTCATTTTTAGGTGTAATTTATACCGATAAATGAGCAACAACAAAAGAGGCAGATCACACAGCATAAGTTCCTTAGCAGATTTTACCAAACGGAAACGAGAAAGTATTGGTAACAAGGAAATAGTAAATCAAGATTACATCTTTAAACCAAGTAAAATAACAAAAAGATCACCAGTGAAAAATCCGGCTATGAATAAAGAAGAAAAACCGAGTACGAGTAAAGAAGAAAGCATGGATCAAGTTATTACGATGCTCCAGCAAATTAGAACAGAGAACAACGCTAATAAAGAAGAAATATTAAAAGAAATCAGATATAATAATGAAGTGATAAAGAAAGTCGAAGAGGACATAATCAAGAAATAACAAAAATGGGCAGAGAAGAAAGAACTAGTGAAACGCATCGAAATACTAGAAGCAAATGAAGAAATGAGAGATAAACGCCAGAGAAAAAACAATATAATAATGAAAGGTAATAAGTTAGATAACCTAGACTTAAAAGTGGCTGTAACAGAATGGTTTCAATTGGAAATGAATATAAAAACAAAAATTGTAGGCGCACACAAAATAGGTACCGGTGAAAAGGAATCAATTATAGTAAACTTGCAAGATTGGGAAGAAAAACAAAAGTAAAAATAAAAAACAAAACTAAATTACTGGGAAAGAAAATTTATATAGACTACAATCTCACTGCAAAAGAAAAGGAAATTCAATCGAAATTAAGAAACATAGCGAAGGAAGAAAGAAGTAAAGGTAAAGTTGCAATTGTAGCATACAAAAAGTGAAAATTCAAGACAAATGGTATGAATGGAATGATATAACTAAACAAATACAAGAAACGGCTCAATCTAAAAACAACAAGGCATAAAAATCGCAGAAATAAATGTCAAACGAAATCTGGAAATGTAAATTTGCTATAACAACTCATAAAAAAGGAAGAGCGATGGGAGGCATCATAACAGGGATTAAAGAGAATATCACAGAAATTAGTACAAAAAACAATTATAAAGAAAACGTGCAGGAAAGAATAACACAATTAGATAGAGGAATGGCGTATATTAACAATGTACAATAATAACAGGCTAAAAGAAATAATGCAAGAAATCCAAGAAAATATACAGAAAACAGAAGAAAGTAACTTAGTGTTAGGGAGCGATTTTAACACAAGAATAGCTGAAGATGGAGGTTTATACAATAGCAACACTAAAAAGGTGGAAAAACGTAATTCAAAAGGTAAGGTAAAAAATAACGACGGTACAACCTTAATCAAGTAGATCGAAGACAAAGGATAGAACATCTAAATGGTATTACAATATGCGACGAGGAAGGAAACTATACGTATATTTACAGTAAAAACGAAGCATCTGTGATAGATTATGTTATTGTCAATAACGAAGCTATATACAAAATAAAAAGATTTGAAATGGGAATGAGAATAGAATCTGACCATCAACCGATCGCTATAACACTGGTAAAACAGTCCAATTTTTTACCAGAAACGTATAATTATATAACAGTAGTGGTATGGAATGAAAACTCAATAAAATAATACAAAGAAAATATCAACAGTGTATCACATATAAAATGTGATGACATAAATGAAGAAATGAAAGAGATTATAACAGAAATTAATTATGTGATAACAAAAGTAAAAAAAGGGCTCAATACCTTCCATGATAAAAATTATTGGTGGGATACACCATGCGGAGGCAAGAAGAAAGAGGTAAAAAATTATTTAAGAAAATTTAAGAAAGGACTCATTTCAATTGAATATAAAAACAAAAACAAAGAATATAAGAATCTACGTAAAGAAAAGCAAGCCACACAAATTGAAAACGTGATAAAGGAATTATATAACATCACATCGGAAGCAGACGCTTGGATATATATTAAGAACGCAAAAAATGCAGAGATGAACACGAGAAAATAAGTAAAGGAGAATGGAAACAACACTTCGTAAGTTTACTAAATAGTAAAGATATAAGACCAAATAAATCAATTTGGTCAACTAGCGGCAATCAGTCATATGAATACGATGAAATTTCAGAGGACGTAGTAGCAAACTAAATTATTAAATTAAAGAACAATGAAGCTAGTGGAGATGTTGGAATCCCGAATGAAGCCCTGATTTACGGCGAGGAACCACTTTTGAAAATTATTGCAAGTATTATTAATAAAGTATGTAATGGCGTAAAGGATACACAAAAAGGGAGACCCTCAAGTAACCACCAACTACAAAAAAAGAGAAGTATGGGCCTACGCCCATGCTCCTTGAATCTCTTTAATGATCAAAATTGAATACATTTTTGGAGGTATTTTGACCCTCTTAGACCTTATCTATACAATGGGCTTCTTAGCATCGCCGAAGCGAAGTTCCCGTCCCTAGCCACGAGGAGGCGAGCCCCTACTAGCTAGCTTCAGTGCCATGTTTACAATATTAACTACATACTAACATATAATTAATTCATTACGTTACTATTATGACTTGTCCTCTTTCTGTCTTGCTCTAGTTTTGGTGGTAATCTCTAGAGTTAATATGTTCTTATTTACGTCGCGTCACTATTATGACGAACCTTCTTACTACCTTGCTCTAGGTTTGGTGAAAATCTCTAGAGTTAGTACGTAATCCAGCTGAACTAAAAGTTCAGGCGGATCAACTGGCCAGTTTGTAAACAGTCCTTGAACCAGTGTTCTTTCATGCGCAAGAAGGCCCCGGGGATACCATCGAGACCCGGAGCCTTCTTGTTACCAATGCAGCCAATGAGTTCCATAATCAACTCATCCGTCAATTCTGGAAGCTCTGTTCTCTCCGTGGTTGGATTTGTGCTCATGCTTCTAATATTTGTGTGCTCAGGAGTGTCGGTATCTACCGAGTCGTCGGGCATCAATGAATCAAGGATGGCTCTGAGTGACGACTCAGTGTCTATAGTATAACGACCATCGCCTAGGTATACGGTACTTAGTGGAGGCGTTTTCTTACTCTTGGAGCAAGCCAATTTGTAAGTAACACCCCACGGGTTAGCGTTCAGATCCTCTTCAACCAAGCGTTTCCAGGATGCATCACGCGTCCTTTGGACCTCTTTCTTATACTCAGCAAGGGCTGCGCTATAGTTATTGGCATGTACTCGTCTGTCTGCTTGGTCTCAGGCTCGCAGCGCTAGGCGTTTGAGCTTTTGGACTTTGCATGTATGTCTTTCAAGATTCTCATTCCACCAATCTTCTCTGCCAGAAAGAGTCTACGTTTCGGTACAAAGCTATCCAGGATAGTCTGTATGCCACTAGTTAGTGTATCTACTATGTAGTCTATGTGTTCTGTGGTCGGTTCCCAGGGCAGGGAGTCGATATGGTTCTGTCAGACTGAGCCTTATAGCTCCCCAGTTACCATGCTTGAGTATGTAGTCGGAGGTTGTGTTCTGCGTTTTAATATCGGCAAGATATTCAAATAGTATAGGTCGATGGTCGCTTGTAAGTACGCCAACCTTCACTTCCCATTTATTGATATTAGGCATTGCGTTACCTCCAGTGATTGTAACATCAATGTTACTCTCACCGTTGGGTCCACTAAAGGTCTTTGGTTGTCCAGCTTCGTTAATGCAGTAGAAGTCCTTATCCATCAAGAACTCCAACAGCGTGCGACCTCTGTCATCGTTGGTGCCTGAGTACCAGACATCCGACTTGGCATTTCCGTCGCAGCAATACACCTGTTGTGCTCCATGGAGTGCATCTGTTGCTTTAGAGAAAAACTCAAGGTCGGTTTCCATATTATTTCTTGGCGCAAAGTATATGGAACCCACCACGATCGCGGTCTGTCCACTAGTAATTTCGCATATAACTTGAAACTCGTTGGTTAAACTGGGCCATCTTTAGAGCTTTCAGATTAGGATTGAGAATACAGATAGCCGCAAAGAACTGTTTGTCACTTACAGATATTACCTGTGCGTCGGGGACGTTAGGTATCATGTAAGTGTTGGTTTGCTTGTTAAGGTAGTTGTATGGCTCCTGAAGAGCCAAAATATCTATCTTATCTCTTCCCGCTAAACTTACTACTTCCTGAGTGGCCAGTCTTGAGTTTTGCAAGTTTGCCTGGATCATCTTTATAGCCTTAAACACCATAATTGATGTTGTTTACAAAGGCGGCCAGTTTACGCTTATAGTGTGGACAGTTTTGGTCACGTGGTGCGTGCGCTATTTCCTTCGAGTTGTCTCTTTTGCAATTCATGCACTTAGGAGGCTCAGCCTTTTTGGTGCAGTCCTTGTATGCGTGGCGTCCACCGCAATGCCCACACTCCTCGTCCCTTTTACTGTTGACTGATGTGTGTCCGAACCCTTGACACTTAAAGCATCTGCGGATTGAGACATGATCCTCACCCCGGCAGTATGCCCAACCACCAATGTGCACCTGTGTTATTATGAAAGAGGCGCGCGTTTGCGGTGTGACTTCCAATATCGCATGGAACCAATTTTGACCTCTAGGGCCCGTCTTTCCTATTAGTTTTACATCCGTATTTTTTGTGACCTCAGGATTCTCTCGAACAATATCCTGGATAAGGTCTGCGTCACTCGTCTTTGAGGGTACATATTTTACAATGACCCTCGGGTTGTATTTCTCAGCCACTTTAGCTACTAGTCCAGCATTTTTGAGATCCTTCAATCCAATAAGTTTTTCGACATTCTTGGATGAGGACTCAATTATGACCCTTTTATTGCTGACTTTCACTACCTTGTCAGCCTTGAATCCAATCACTTTAGGATTTATTGTCTTAGTCAATTTTACTTTTGTTTCCTCACTGGTTTTCAACGCTTAGTTGTCTGCCAGTGGGGAGATTACCACTCTAAATGTTTCAGATAATTTAGCTGATTGCCTGATTGCCAGGGTGACACCGGGGGCGCCAGCCGCAGCAATCTGGCTATAGCTTGCCTTCGTTGGTTCATTTGCCCGTTTGCTTTTTTCCTCCAGCTTGCTCATGATGTCATTGAGCTTCTGGTCCATCGGTGCAGCGGCTTGGGTAGGGGCAAGCTCGCTTTTTAATAGGTCTATCGTTTCTTCCATAGTTTCGCATTTCGCGATTCTATCTGCCTTAGCGCTTCCACTTTTGTTTTTCTCTAAGTTGCCTTTAAGTTCAGCAACAAGTTGGCTTAATGTCTTAATATGCTTTTGGATGGCCTTGCAAGCCTCCGTAGCAGACTTGGTTGGGGCCATCCTGGTTTGTTTGTTAGTCTTCAGAAAGACTGGTTTTTGTGGCCTGCGCTAAACAAAGCCTTTCCCACACAGGCTTCCTCCGGGCTGCGCACGGATTCGACCTGCGGTATGAGAACACTGGGCGTACTTAGCCGTAAGAAGGATACTTACGCGTCGTAGGTTTACCAGCAGCTCAGTTCACCTTGCCGCCTTCTATTCGTTTCCGAGGTCACTGCGGGGAAGTGTTTCCCCAGTGCAATAAGTGTGCGATTGATGCTAACCAATACACTTTCTCTAAATTTTGCTCTATACATAAATGTATATCTTAGTGTGAACCTTGCACAATGCGATACCCGTTGACCTCATCGGTTACGATATCGCCACTGCGCAAACCACCAACTACAGAGGTATAACATTATTATACACTAAATTACATGCAGTGATTTTAGACCAACGTTTGAGAGACGAGCTGGAGAACATACAAATGTTGCCAAACACACAAGCCGGATTTAGAAAAGGTCGGGGTACAGCAGATAACATTTTCATTCTAAACTACATAATCGAACAAGAACTAATTAAAGAAAGAGATAAAATCTTTGTTTTCTTCGACTTAAAATCAGCGTTTGATAATGTGGACAAAGGCATATTGCTAGACATTATGGAGAAGATAAACATAGACCCGCATTTAATTAAAAAAGCTGAAGTGATATACTTAGAAACATCGAATACAGTTCGAATAAAGAAACACTACTCAGATGAATTTTGGACATTCACAGGACTACGACAAGGATGTCATTTAAGCCCTACTTTATTCGCCGTTTATATATCCGATATAGAAGAGTTATTTAACAGAGGACAAACGGGTAACGTTGAAATTGGAAAGAAAAGAATCTGGTCCTTAGCCTATGCCGACGACCTAGTAATGTTAGCCAAAACTAAGGAGGAAATTAAATCAGTAATAAAAAGGCTACAAACGTATCTAATGAGAAAGAAAATGCACCTTAACGTAGAAAAATCGAAATTAATGAAAAGGCGGCGGTAGAGAAAATAACATTGACTGGATGTGGCAAGGACACAGAATAGAACGGGTAAAAGAATTCAAATATCTGGGCTATACTTTTAGTCAAAGCAACAGTGAAAATAAACATGTAAAACATCAAGTAAAACAGCAAACATTGCGATGAGAGAAGTATGGAGTATAGCTGAAAGGAAATTCACTAAAAATTACAAAATAAGATTCATGCTTTTTTAATCTCTAGAGTGGAAAGCATTTTAAGGTACGGCGCTGAAATATAGGGTTGGTCTGAGATTAATAAAATAGAAAATATCCAGAATAAATATATTAAATGGACTATGGGCTTAGAACACCATACGCCGTGTTATATAATCAAAGAAGAAACGGATAGAAACAAATTAAAAATTTCAGCTGGACTTAGAGCCGCCAAATACAAGGAGAAAATTAAGAACTGTGACGACGACCCTGCTATGGGACCCCCTCCTTGGAGCTGGCGATACTTATGCCTGACTTGCACGAGCCTAATTAAGGAGCTGTTGGGGTTGGAGCGGCGGCATTGCTGTGCGTCACCAGGGATGGTGGCGTCGGTGTTGCTGCCGCTCCCGCTCTGTATCAGCGAAGCCTCCACCAGAAGGCTAATCTGGTACTCCGTGGGGCTGACTGTACCCGGGGTATTTATACCCGGTCAGAGTTTGGGATGGTGAGCTGTGGTCTGCAGTATGCGCTATAGCGGAGGGCTTTGGTTTCATTAGGCATATGCTGCTCAGGGGTGCTATGCCACCTCCACGGGTGAGCTGCGTGTCAATACAGCTCGGGCGCTAGCCTGCATAGCTAGTAGGGTTTTGGATAGTGACCCGCCCCCACCAGTGGGCCTTAACCGGGCTTGCACCCGGGGACAGGGATCGCTCGGCAGCAAACTGGTAGTCTTAGCTTCGGCTCTGACGCGTCTGATTGAGCGTTATTTAATCCCTGTTTTTATGGTTTGCCGAATGTAGTGCCTAACGGCGGAACATTACTGACTTCGTGCCTCTGGTCTGCAGTATGCGCTATGGCGGAGGGCTTTGGTTTCAAATAGTATATGCTGCTCAGGGATGCTATGCCACCTCCACGGGTGAGCTGCGTGACAATACAGCTCGGGCGCTAGCCTGCATAGCTAGTAGAGTTTTGGATAGTGACCCGCCCCCACCAGTGGGCCTTAACCGGGCTTGCACCCGGGGACACGGATCGCTCGGCAGCGAACTGGTAGTCTTAGCTTCGGCTCTGACGCGTCTGATTGAGCGTTATTTAATCCCTGTTTTTATGGTTTGCCGAATGTAGCGCCTAACGGCGGAACATTACTGACTTCGTGCCTCTGGGAGACTGAATTGTCTGTGTGATGTGCTGACTTTTATACCGTATTTTTGTGGAGGTGGAAATTACCAAAATTCAAATAATGGGGCACTAGTGAGGATGTCTTTGTAAAACTTTGATGGCGCTGTGATCGTTTTACAATAAAAAGAAAATATTTAATTTACTAAAATGTGCAAAAATAATAGATGGTCATATTTTCCCTACAGTTACAATATTTACACAACCATATAATTTACATTTTGATAAATTACATTTTACAATAATTTACTAAATTACTAGTGCTGCCAAACGTGATGACATTTGCAAGTACAAATGTCAAATATCATATCTACAAGTCGTAGTACAAAACAAACGTATTGTTGTTACATTGTTATAACCAAGTGTCTACAAAAACAATTACAATATCAGGAAACATTGTGCCAAACGTGCCCATCGTTTTCATTACAATATCGGTAAGTTACACAAAACTTTTCGTTGTACCTTGCTAATGAGATTAACTTTGCAGGTTAAACTATTACAACAATTGTTTCCTTATCCCCTGAACGACTAAAACACAGGTAAGTACCTTGTTCTTAGTTGACAATAGTACAAATGTTATACTTTACAGGTTTTACCAGAGAAATGTGTGACTGAATTACCAAAATCATTCGCACCAGCTTTAACAACTGGATGAAACATTCAACACTGGATTTGGGGTTTTCAAGTGTCAACTGTGGCTTTATGGTTTATAAACAGTTCACCCAAGTATTTCTACTGGAAAAAGGGCCACTTCGTCACAGAACCGTAACCAGGATAGAATCTTATATCAATGCTGAAAACTGGGAAAGAAGAAGAAGAAGAAAATATAACAATAGAAATGGGTACTCAATACTAGAAGTAAAAATATTAAGAAATAATAATAGAGACATTAAACCCGAACTAAAAATAAGAGATCAGGAATTACAAAAACAAGATAAAGACTTGAAAATCAGAGAATCCAGATATAATGAAATATAGAAAAACATACGCCCAATAACAACGCCGTCATATCTAATAAAGAAAAATAATCGAGTTATAAAAACAATAGCAAAACTTTGATGTGGAAATGAGGAATACAACAAGTACTAGAAAAGCGAGGAAGAAAGAAAATTGCGCTTATGTAGTCAAGGCAAAGAAACAATACATCTTATGTATAATTTCAGGGTATTACAGAGAGAAGAGTCAAGCATTTACTACATACTAGATGAATCTGGCAACGGAGAATCCTGGATTAAAGAAATACGAAGAAAAAGAGAAGAAATGACACCATGAATTGACCATAAATCAGTCGTAGTTATTACTACCAATATGAAATATTTTACCTAATTTATTGTATACTTCTGTATAGAATTCCAAGCCGAAAGGCATGAATTTAATAAATCTAATCTAATCTACAAAGACAACTGCTACAGAATATGATCATAATCGCAGCATATATGTTTTAAATGCAACACATTAAAAATTATTATGAAAATAATATTTGCAATGATACGATGTAAAATAAAAAATGAAAAATCAATGGTTACATTTTAGACTCGTAACTGGAAAGATACAAGGAATGCTATTTTCATGTTAGGAACACTTTTAGAAAGATGCTTGGATATACGTCAAGATATTTATGTGTCTATGTATCATTGAAACCACTAAAGCCTTTGAAAATGTTAAACATGATCGACTAATAGACATACTTGAAGGAATAGACAGATGACAAAGACATGAGAATTATAAAAAATTTATATATTGCTAGCAGTCCTATTTATTGAAAAATAGACGACCGACTATTTGATAATCGAAAAATGTGTACGACAGGGATGTCGTCAGATCTATTTAATTTGCATAGCGATAGAATCTGTAGATAAATTGAAGACAGAACGTTAGGTATTAATGTAGGAGGAACAATGTACAGCAATTTGAGATATGTGGACGACACAGTGCTCGTGGCAGACAATTAGGAAGGACTACAGGAGCTAAACAATGTTACATATGAGTTTGAACGGTATGGGTTACAGATAAATATTAGTAAAACCTTGTGTATGGTTATTAGTAGACAAACAAAAGACAAAAACAGTGATATAATTATAAATGGTGCAAATATAAAGAAAGTGAAACATTTCAAGTACTTGAGTGTCACACGACAGCGGTAAGTATGACAGTAAAGTGAGAACTAGAATAGCACTAGCTAGAAATATGTTTATGAAACTTAAAAACTTTTTAACAAATAATCTAATTTCGTTTAAAACAAAACTTAAGATGGTTAAAACGTTTGTTTGAAATGTGTTTACGGTACTGAAATTTGAACATTAAATAAATTAAAGTAAAAAACCTGAAAGTTTAGGGGAAAATGCGTATAGAAAGACAAATGAAATAAGCAAAATACAAATATTTTTTTGGCATGTTATTAGACAAAAGGTTATTGAATGGGACATGTGTACGAGAAACATAAAAGGTAAAGTGAAAAGAAGTAGAAAGAGAATGAACAGTTAATCAACGTCTGCTCAAGACAAGACACCTATATGAATGAAATAAAATAATAAAAGTAATGAAGTCGGATTCTTTTCTAACAGACCTCGTATATACATACATACATGCATACAAATACACACATACATACATTTATACATACATACATACATTTATACATACATACATACATACATACATACATACATACATACATACATACATACATACATACATACATACATACACACACACATACATACATACACACACACACATACATACATACATACATACATACATACATACATACATACATACATACATACATACATACATACATACATACATACATACATACATACATACATACATACATACATACATACATACATACATACATACATACATACATACATACATACATACATACATACATACATACATACATACATACATACATACATACATACATACATACATACATACATACATACATACATACATACATACATACATACATACATACATACATACATACATACATACATACATACATACATACATACATACATACATACATACATACATACATACATACATACATACATACATACATACATACATACATACATACATACATACATACATACATACATACATACATACATACATACATACATACATACATACATACATACATACATACATACATACATACATACATACATACATACATACATACATACATACATACATACATACATACATACATACATACATACATACATACATACATACATACATACATACATACATACATACATACATACATACATACATACATACATACATACATACATACATACATACATACATACATACATACATACATACATACATACATACATACATACATACATACATACATACATACATACATACATACATACATACATACATACATACATACATACATACATACATACATACATACATACATACATACATACATACATACATACATACATACATACATACATACATACATACATACATACATACATACATACATACATACATACATACATACATACATACATACATACATACATACATACATACATACATACATACATACATACATACATACATACATACATACATACATACATACATACATACATACATACATACATACATACATACATACATACATACATACATACATACATACATACATACATACATACATACATACATACATACATACATACATACATACATACATACATACATACATACATACATACATACATACATACATACATACATACATACATACATACATACATACATACATACATACATACATACATACATACATACATACATACATACATACATACATACATACATACATACATACATACATACATACATACATACATACATACATACATACATACATACATACATACATACATACATACATACATACATACATACATACATACATACATACATACATACATACATACATACATACATACATACATACATACATACATACATACATACATACATACATACATACATACATACATACATACATACATACATACATACATACATACATACATACATACATACATACATACATACATACATACATACATACATACATACATACATACATACATACATACATACATACATACATACATACATACATACATACATACATACATACATACATACATACATACATACATACATACATACATACATACATACATACATACATACATACATACATACATACATACATACATACATACATACATACATACATACATACATACATACATACATACATACATACATACATACATACATACATACATACATACATACATACATACATACATACATACATACATACATACATACATACATACATACATACATACATACATACATACATACATACATACATACATACATACATACATACATACATACATACATACATACATACATACATACATACATACATACATACATACATACATACATACATACATACATACATACATACATACATACATACATACATACATACATACATACATACATACATACATACATACATACATACATACATACATACATACATACATACATACATACATACATACATACATACATACATACATACATACATACATACATACATACATACATACATACATACATACATACATACATACATACATACATACATACATACATACATACATACATACATACATACATACATACATACATACATACATACATACATACATACATACATACATACATACATACATACATACATACATACATACATACATACATACATACATACATACATACATACATACATACATACATACATACATACATACATACATACATACATACATACATACATACATACATACATACATACATACATACATACATACATACATACATACATACATACATACATACATACATACATACATACATACATACATACATACATACATACATACATACATACATACATACATACATACATACATACATACATACATACATACATACATACATACATACATACATACATACATACATACATACATACATACATACATACATACATACATACATACATACATACATACATACATACATACATACATACATACATACATACATACATACATACATACATACATACATACATACATACATACATACATACATACATACATACATACATACATACATACATACATACATACATACATACATACATACATACATACATACATACATACATACATACATACATACATACATACATACATACATACATACATACATACATACATACATACATACATACATACATACATACATACATACATACATACATACATACATACATACATACATACATACATACATACATACATACATACATACATACATACATACATACATACATACATACATACATACATACATACATACATACATACATACATACATACATACATACATACATACATACATACATACATACATACATACATACATACATACATACATACATACATACATACATACATACATACATACATACATACATACATACATACATACATACATACATACATACATACATACATACATACATACATACATACATACATACATACATACATACATACATACATACATACATACATACATACATACATACATACATACATACATACATACATACATACATACATACATACATACATACATACATACATACATACATACATACATACATACATACATACATACATACATACATACATACATACATACATACATACATACATACATACATACATACATACATACATACATACATACATACATACATACATACATACATACATACATACATACATACATACATACATACATACATACATACATACATACATACATACATACATACATACATACATACATACATACATACATACATACATACATACATACATACATACATACATACATACATACATACATACATACATACATACATACATACATACATACATACATACATACATACATACATACATACATACATACATACATACATACATACATACATACATACATACATACATACATACATACATACATACATACATACATACATACATACATACATACATACATACATACATACATACATACATACATACATACATACATACATACATACATACATACATACATACATACATACATACATACATACATACATACATACATACATACATACATACATACATACATACATACATACATACATACATACATACATACATACATACATACATACATACATACATACATACATACATACATACATACATACATACATACATACATACATACATACATACATACATACATACATACATACATACATACATACATACATACATACATACATACATACATACATACATACATACATACATACATACATACATACATACATACATACATACATACATACATACATACATACATACATACATACATACATACATACATACATACATACATACATACATACATACATACATACATACATACATACATACATACATACATACATACATACATACATACATACATACATACATACATACATACATACATACATACATACATACATACATACATACATACATACATACATACATACATACATACATACATACATACATACATACATACATACATACATACATACATACATACATACATACATACATACATACATACATACATACATACATACATACATACATACATACATACATACATACATACATACATACATACATACATACATACATACATACATACATACATACATACATACATACATACATACATACATACATACATACATACATACATACATACATACATACATACATACATACATACATACATACATACATACATACATACATACATACATACATACATACATACATACATACATACATACATACATACATACATACATACATACATACATACATACATACATACATACATACATACATACATACATACATACATACATACATACATACATACATACATACATACATACATACATACATACATACATACATACATACATACATACATACATACATACATACATACATACATACATACATACATACATACATACATACATACATACATACATACATACATACATACATACATACATACATACATACATACATACATACATACATACATACATACATACATACATACATACATACATACATACATACATACATACATACATACATACATACATACATACATACATACATACATACATACATACATACATACATACATACATACATACATACATACATACATACATACATACATACATACATACATACATACATACATACATACATACATACATACATACATACATACATACATACATACATACATACATACATACATACATACATACATACATACATACATACATACATACATACATACATACATACATACATACATACATACATACATACATACATACATACATACATACATACATACATACATACATACATACATACATACATACATACATACATACATACATACATACATACATACATACATACATACATACATACATACATACATACATACATACATACATACATACATACATACATACATACATACATACATACATACATACATACATACATACATACATACATACATACATACATACATACATACATACATACATACATACATACATACATACATACATACATACATACATACATACATACATACATACATACATACTGATGTAACTGTACCCGATAGACAATTCATCTTTACTTTATTTATTTTATATAATTATGAATACAGAAAATTATACTACAAACATTAACTGTCATTCATCAAAACCCACTGTCCGAAAACGTATCGTCTTCTTTTTTCCTGTCTACTTCAATCCTCGAAACCGACGACATATCATTGCCTCCCTCCATAAGTGACTTCGTTCTCGAATCGCGTTGGAGGAATTCCTTTATTCGATCTTGATGATCGCCTAAGATGTGGTTGAGTTACAAGCACTGCAGGGGCGTCTTCTTGATTTTCTTCCTGAAGGGACTCTACTTCATTTATAATCTCGTGACGAATTTGGCGGTATGGAATTAAATTTTAATGCTCCAAACTTTTCCGTTGTCTAAGCGGAAAGTATTCTTACCCAATACTTCTTTGATTCTGAATGGTTTCGAAAATGGACTTTCTCCTTTTGGAACATGAGGAAGACGAGTTCTTACCCAGTCATTTTGGTTGAATCTTGATTTTCCCTTATTCTGAGCATTTTTCTGTTCCGAAATATGTATTTTTCTGGGTTCAAAATTCGTCCGCATTTCGCGTCCGAATAAAAGTTTTGCTGGAGATGATCCCTCTGGTGAAGGAGCCGTTGCACGAAAGTTAAAAAGTAACTCATTAATTCCTGTGTCAAATTTTTTCTTTGTTCGGCTGAAAGTCTGTATGCCAAATTTCAGGTATCTGTTAAATACTTCGACTAATCCATTTCTTTGGGGATCGTACACCGGAGTCTGCCATGATAGAATGTCTCTTGAATATAAAAAGTTTTGAAATTCTTGGGATGTGAAATTAGTTCCGTTATCACTCACAATGACGTCGGGATTGCCATATCTAGCAAATATTTCTTGCAACCATTTGATCATTATACTTGAAGTTACAGATTGTGATAAAAGTATTTCTGGATATTTTGTACAATAATCGATGAGAACAACTATAAATCTTTGATTGTGGGGTGCTATAGCAAAAGGACCAGTGACATCTATAGCGAGTTTTGACCATGGCTTCTCGACATTTTTACTTTGAGTTGGCTCTAATTTTGGTCTTTTGTGTGACTTTTCACTATCTTGACACGCTGTGCAAAATTTGACAAACCTCTCGACGTCGCCATCTTGACCTGGCCACCAATATGATCTTCGAATCTGACGTTTTATTCTAACAATGCCCGGATGGCCTTCGTGAGCGGATTCTAAAATTTTCTTTTGCATGGAGACAGGAACGAAAATACGATCATTACGGGTGATCAATTTTTGGTCGATTGAAAATTCGTTTCGAAGGATATAAAGTTTTGTAAGTTCTTCGGAAACTCTGAATTTGCGCGGCCAACCATTCTTGATGTAGTTGAACAAGATACGACAATTATTATCACTTTTTTGTGCTTCTTGTAAAGTGGCGCAGGAGATTTTATCATTGAGCAATTGTTTAATATTTACACAAAGGTCTAAATTTTCTGAATCGTTTCCACTTGGATGTCTTAAAAGAAAGTCTGCTACAGCATTATCTTCGCCTTTTTTATATTCTATTTCGTATTCGTAAGCTGATAAA
Organism: Harpalus rubripes; assembly: GCA_963082715.1. Lineage (NCBI taxonomy): Eukaryota > Metazoa > Arthropoda > Insecta > Coleoptera > Carabidae > Harpalus > Harpalus rubripes. The sequence goes on from OY720450.1 coordinate 45,245,104, forward strand.
CGATCCAACCATCGAAGAAATTTAGCTGATTTTCTGGTCGATGTATGTTTTGACAATAATGTTGTCAAAGAAGAATGATCTGTTCGCAGTATGAATTTTCTGCCAAGCAGGAATTTAGACCAGTGTTCACATGCCCATAAACAAGAAAGTGCTTCTCTTTCACCCACGGAGTAGTTTCTCTCCGCTGAAGAGAGCGTATGTGAAGCAAAAGCAATGTCAACTTCTTCGTCGTTTTGAATTTGGCTTAGAACTGCTCCGAGACCATAATCTGATGCATCTGTAGTAACGATTGTGGGAGCATTCAGATCAAATACTGACAGTTTTGCACTTTTAGAGATAGAACCTTTCAAAGTTTTGAATGCATTGGATTCTTTTTTCGTCCATTGAAATTTGCTGTTTTTCCTAGTGAGAGCTCGAAGTGGTTCCGCTTTTTCGGCGAGTCCTTTAATATATTCTGAATAATAATTTATCGCTCCTAGGAAAGACTGTACTTGTTTTATGTTTTTAGGTTCTGGCGCCGCCAAAATCGGTTCTATGTTCTTAGGATTTGGTTGAATGCTATTTCTGGAAATGATGTGTCCTAAGTAACAAACTGATGTCTTCCGGAATTCACATTTTTGTAAATTTAGACGAAAATCGTTTTCATTGAGAGTTTGTAATACTTCTCGAAGGGATTCATCGTGTTCTCTCTCTGTTTTCCCATAAACAATTATATCGTCTATATATGCCTGGACGTTCTTACATTTTGATAATGTTTGATTGACTGCACGCTGAAAAACTGAAGCGGAATCCGTTAGACCCATAGGAAGGCGATTGTAAGCGAACAATCCAGCAGGAGTAATCGTAGTTGTGAGAAGAAATATCCTTTCTTGAGATCTAGTTTTGTAAAATATTGAGCCCTTCGAAGCTCTATAAAAATGTACGTTACATGTGGGAGAGGATGTCTTTCAGGAATGACGTATTTATTGAGCTCGGTTAAATCTGTCGTGAGTCTTACAGTTCCGTCGCTCTTTGGCACTGTAACCAGTCCATGTACCCATTCACTCTTTTCTACGGGGTACCAAATACCATCTTCTACCATTTTCTGACATTCGGCAATAGCTTGTTCACGTCGAGCATACGGTATTTGTCTGACTTTTACTTGTTTCGGAATAGCCTCTGGCTTTAGCAATATCTTGTGCTTGAATAATGTAAATGTTCCAATTCTTGTACTGGAAAGATTTGGAAACGGTTTCAGATATTTATTGTTGCTGTCAACAAAAGCAACTTTAAGATCCTCTCCATGAATATTCAAACCCAAAGCATGAACGAGATCGATTCCAATGGTTGGCGATAATTCATTTGTAGTGACGTATAACTCAGCTTCTGTAGATTTTTCACCAATTTGTATTTTTGTTAAAAATTTTCCATGAATTTTAGAC
>OY720450.1:45251724-45266724 GCA_963082715.1 Harpalus rubripes
ACATACATACATACATACATACATACATACATACATACATACATACATACATACATACATACATACATACATACATACATACAACATACATACATACATACATACATACATACATACATACATACATACATACATACATACATACATACATACATACATACATACATACATACATACATACATACATACATACATACATACATACATACATACATACATACATACATACATACATACATACATACATACATACATACATACATACATACATACATACATACATACATACATACATACATACATACATACATACATACATACATACATACATACATACATACATACATACATACATACATACATACATACATACATACATACATACATACATACATACATACATACATACATACATACATACATACATACATACATACATACATACATACATACATACATACATACATACATACATACATACATACATACATACATACATACATACATACATACATACATACATACATACATACATACATACATACATACATACATACATACATACATACATACATACATACATACATACATACATACATACATACATACATACATACATACATACATACATACATACATACATACATACATACATACATACATACATACATACATACATACATACATACATACATACATACATACATACATACATACATACATACATACATACATACATACATACATACATACATACATACATACATACATACATACATACATACATACATACATACATACATACATACATACATACATACATACATACATACATACATACATACATACATACATACATACATACATACATACATACATACATACATACATACATACATACATACATACATACATACATACATACATACATACATACATACATACATACATACATACATACATACATACATACATACATACATACATACATACATACATACATACATACATACATACATACATACATACATACATACATACATACATACATACATACATACATACATACATACATACATACATACATACATACATACATACATACATACATACATACATACATACATACATACATACATACATACATACATACATACATACATACATACATACATACATACATACATACATACATACATACATACATACATACATACATACATACATACATACATACATACATACATACATACATACATACATACATACATACATACATACATACATACATACATACATACATACATACATACATACATACATACATACATACATACATACATACATACATACATACATACATACATACATACATACATACATACATACATACATACATACATACATACATACATACATACATACATACATACATACATACATACATACATACATACATACATACATACATACATACATACATACATACATACATACATACATACATACATACATACATACATACATACATACATACATACATACATACATACATACATACATACATACATACATACATACATACATACATACATACATACATACATACATACATACATACATACATACATACATACATACATACATACATACATACATACATACATACATACATACATACATACATACATACATACATACATACATACATACATACATACATACATACATACATACATACATACATACATACATACATACATACATACATACATACATACATACATACATACATACATACATACATACATACATACATACATACATACATACATACATACATACATACATACATACATACATACATACATACATACATACATACATACATACATACATACATACATACATACATACATACATACATACATACATACATACATACATACATACATACATACATACATACATACATACATACATACATACATACATACATACATACATACATACATACATACATACATACATACATACATACATACATACATACATACATACATACATACATACATACATACATACATACATACATACATACATACATACATACATACATACATACATACATACATACATACATACATACATACATACATACATACATACATACATACATACATACATACATACATACATACATACATACATACATACATACATACATACATACATACATACATACATACATACATACATACATACATACATACATACATACATACATACATACATACATACATACATACATACATACATACATACATACATACATACATACATACATACATACATACATACATACATACATACATACATACATACATACATACATACATACATACATACATACATACATACATACATACATACATACATACATACATACATACATACATACATACATACATACATACATACATACATACATACATACATACATACATACATACATACATACATACATACATACATACATACATACATACATACATACATACATACATACATACATACATACATACATACATACATACATACATACATACATACATACATACATACATACATACATACATACATACATACATACATACATACATACATACATACATACATACATACATACATACATACATACATACATACATACATACATACATACATACATACATACATACATACATACATACATACATACATACATACATACATACATACATACATACATACATACATACATACATACATACATACATACATACATACATACATACATACATACATACATACATACATACATACATACATACATACATACATACATACATACATACATACATACATACATACATACATACATACATACATACATACATACATACATACATACATACATACATACATACATACATACATACATACATACATACATACATACATACATACATACATACATACATACATACATACATGCAATCATCGTGAAAATGTTAAAATTGGATTCTAGGGACCTTAAAACGTGGTCATTTTCTAAAATCTCCATATGCGATTGTTAGCACGATCCCTATATCTCCCTGACCAAGGGTAGCGGGTGGTAAAAATATAGAAACAGTTTTGTATGCAACATTTAGTTCTGAATAACTTTACATCCTTCAGTATTTGTGGTAAAATTAATAGGAAAGCAGGAAATAGCATAAAATTAAAATCCCATCGTCAACATTTTGTATACAAATTATATAAGCAAAACAAAAAGATTTGTTTTATTTAGACAAAATATAAAAGGTAAGGTTCGTCAAGGTATATCGAACAATTTTAATTAAATTTAAATATATCATTCTTTGACAGGACATAATCAAAAACAAGTGATACATCAGATAAACGTCAAAATATTTCCTCAAACAAAGAAGGTATAATGTCATAGCATATTGCTAATGCATGAAAGTAATAATTTCTAAAATTTATTAAGTATACTTCATTTCACCTAAGAAAACAGTGATGGGAAGATTTGATATTATTGTTTGATTCGATAATATCAGGGAATTATCTAATCAAAGTACAAGATCAAACTGTTCTTCTCTTCCCATCACTATTTTCTTATGTGAAATGAAGTATAGATTTATTTTTGATGAAAATTAAAGCAGTATATCACTGTAAAGCTAGTTTATATTAGTGTCAGATAAAATAAATCTATAATGTATTATTCCTTAAAAAACAACAACAATGATTTCATTTCCCGTGAAACCTAAAGTAAAATCCAGGATCTTTGTACTTCAAAAAATAACAAAAATTTCTTTATAGATCTAATAATAATAAAGACAATATACATTTTTACATATATTTTTTAATCGTTTTTAATAACGAGATTAGTCGAATTCTACTTCCAGTTAAGCTATGTTTACCTAAATTGATGAAGTCGAGATAATGGCGATTGAGATTAAACATAAGATCTTTAAGTTAGAATGTTGGATTTCTTATTCTACAAAAAAAAAATATCCCAGCAGGTTCTTTAGTAGGTGGGTATGCCGTTGTTTAAGTTGGGACAATCCCGCACAAATTGAGACGCTGTAAACTGGCAACCCCAATCCTAGCGCTTACAATTGCCAAATGTTACCTTGGATTCTGTTTTATTTTAAAAGATAACCGAAGTATGTCAATGTTTATGTGCAATACAAAAGCAGTATGCTGGGGCGAACGACCGCTGGAATGGAATGTAGACCAGGCGGCTGATTTATGCCTTGTACAGACACGGCCGAGACCGAGATACACTGTCACAGCTGCAGATCTCACACCTGTGAGTGCCCGCGGCCGGTAATACGGCATCTACTCCGACCATTGACCGAAGAAAGTGACTGGTCTCGCCACTCGCCAACAACTTCTATTTCCTGTTGCCGTCACTTCTATTTTACAAAACAATCGACATCTGCTTTTAATTTTTATCGGAACCTGATTTTACTTTCTAGTCTCGACTTTGCCTTGTTTTTTGATTCGTAATAATTTGAATGTACTATGTTTTGATTGTATCTAATGAGGGATAGGATGATACAAAAAATTGTGTTGGATAATTGCAATGTTCTAGTAGAGGTTGAGATATATGCGTCATGTTTTATCGTATTGTAATAGTTAGATTTTGGAGCAGTATTACTATTTATTTTTGTATTTGTTTATAAAAATTGAAATTGCTATCTTGTTATTCAATTGTTTTCCAAATTCTTCTCTGATGATTAATGTTTTCGAAGTGAAGTAAGAAGTTGTTTTTTCCAAGGGATATTTATCCTTGGTGACGTAGCGTTAGAAATTGGTCACCAGTTTGACTAGCCAAATTTGGATAACAAGAAAAACAAATTTGAGTGTAATAGTTGAAAAAGAAGATTGATAGTCAGTATGAATTCGTGCAAGTTTCGAGCTAGTTGGTCAGATTTGTAACGCGACAGACATTTACTTTACGTTGTGTTTATATATATATATATATATATATATATATATATATATATATATATATATAGATAGATAGATAGATAGATAGATAGACAGAATGTGTCTACCTTTGTGCATTTATTGAAATTAATTTTATGAAAGCAAATAGTAAATAATATGAGAAATATGGTCCAGTGTAATTATTTGAACATGACACCCTGCGGTGGAACGGTCCGCTCTCTGCCATTTGCCTGACGTGCGAGAGAAAACACAGCGAAACCCTCGTACAGAGAGACATCGAGACACAATTTCAACAAATAATTTATAGCAAATTAAACACAGCAACACATAAGGGTTGTCCTAACAATTTAATATTAGCAACATTGACAATAATACTTTAATTTGACGTGTATATTGATAGTCAATTATAAACGTAATCGTGTAAGTGAAGGTAAGTGTGTAAGTTTGGTGAGTTCGGAGTTTCGTCCGAACTGCCATGACGCTCGGCGTCGCCGACGGCCCGGTTTTTTTTACGGAAAGCGTGGGGTTAGCAACACAGTCCTGGTTCGCCGCTGGACCGGCCTCACCATGTGTACATGCCGCCCGGCATAACCGAGGCGTCTATAGTATGCGACTTTGTCGCCATACTATCTATTCCGACGAATACCTGTGTCGTCGGGGTAAATTTGTGAAGTGATACCCAAGTGAACGTGGACATTCCAGCGTTCTGTGCTAATACGGCACACATCCTGAGCTTGGGTGGCTGCAAACCAACGAGACCCGCAAAATTACGTCTGATTTGCAACCAATACCAGGTCATATAGGAGTAAATGCATTATATTATTTTGACAACAATAAATCATAATATATTAGTGTGTTTATATATATATATATATATATATATATATATATATATATATATATATATATATAGATGGAAGCCGGTGACTACTGTACAGAAAGATAATAGTTTATAACTTTTCTAAGATAAGTATGTCGTAAGTGAAACGGGGGGGGGAGCATATCAGGTGAATAGGAAGGATGGCAGGGATCTTCCCCGAACGTGCCTGGCTAGCCATAGCAGCTGGATAGGCGGAAAGTAGTGAAGGTTTCCCAAACGTGCCTGTAGGGTAAGTAATGGATTAAAGAATCAAAATATATTAAGCTTTAGAATAGAGAAAAGGACAGCAAAAGTCTGTGACAGAGCAATTGGTGGTAACAAGATAAATGAAAACAACGTATTATGTCCTGAGATACAAATTCCATAGAGCCAGGTACAAACTGACTTATGGAAGATTCGCTGTTTACAAATCGTATGATCAATTCTTTGAAAATAAAATGAACTACAAAAAGGAACACCCAGCAGGTAATAAAAACCGATTAATGTCTTACCACTGGTTGCATAATTTCAAATTAGAATTTTGTTTTCGAAAATTATTGTATGTAAGTCTTGTATCTCTATTGACATTGTACAAAAGCAGAATACGAAAGAAATAAAATTAGTCAATCTAAAAAAAATATGATGTGGCCAGCACATGAGCTCCCGTCAATTCCACGTTTAAAGTAGCAATGAGCTTTAAGTAAAGTATCACTTTCCGTTAATCATTTGTAAACAAAATCTAATTTTTTGTTTCAATAATTAGAAAAAGCTGTAAAATAAAATTTTGGATTATATTTGTTATGATTTTCCTCGAAATTCTGTTTAAAGCTCTAAATGAAGTACCAATTTCGGTTTATCATATAGTTATATTGAAAATTTTATATTTAAATTATACACGAGTTTTAAATACCAAATTTTAGAAGTTTTGGATCATGTTTTAATATATTTTTTATAGAAAATATGTTTACGGCCCTCTGTAAAGTACTACTTCCGGTTTATCATTTTTTATTATTATTATTTACTTTATTTCACTAATGTACATCATTATACGTGCCATTTACAGTATAGTATACTGTATACGAATACATTATTTTATACATGTAGCTCCAAATGGTCTGGAAATCATTGCAGTGATAAGCCATTAGATTTTTCATTACCCTCGTTCCAGCGACAAACCATGTCGCTCAGGTTCGAGAGTCTTAGGTAAGCACCATTTTTATTATGTGGGTTGTACCGTATATAGCAGATCTTTTCAGTTCGGATGGATTGTGTTCGCCTGGTAACTTGTTTACATTTAATTTATATCCTTTGGTAACATATCTCGTCGTACCAATAATTATAGATATAATTGTTGTTTTAGTTTTTCACATGCGATTTATCTCAATACTTATGTCCTTGTATTTGAATTATTTATAAGTTTCAGTTTCAACGATGTTCTCATCAGCTGGTATATATATTTTGATAAGAAAAGTTCGTTTTCTAGACCTTACTATTACTTTGGGTCTGTTTGCAATTATTTTTCGGTCTGTCTGAACAGGAGTATCATATAAGATTGTTGTTGTGTTGTCTTCGCTTGTACATACGTTTGCTGGTTTGTGATTGAACCACTTGCTTGATGTTAATGGACACTTATAATGTTTGCATAAATTAAAGTGAATTTAGCTGCAAACTTTGTTATCACTTTTTATGTACTCCGTCTTTGCTATTTCCTCACAACTCGACATAATATGTTGGATAGTCTCATTAGCTTTTTTACAAATTCTACATGTGGAGTTACTTGTACTTCCGTGTAGTTTAGTGGCTATATACCTGATCTTTATCGCTTGTTTTTGTGCTGCCACCAGTAAGCTTTCCGACTCCCCTTTAGTTTTTCCCATAGTCAACCAATCAAATGATTATTTCGGGTCAAAGTCTATTTTATCCATATCTCGCACTTTTTGTCCGTGCAATGATTTGTTTTTGTAGGTCTCATATATTTTTTTCTTGGCCTACGTTTTAAAGCAAGAAGGCGATTTATCTTCATTCTGAGTCCCTACATGGTTTGAATTATCATTACCTCCTATGCCTTGATCATTTTCAACAGTACGTTGTAATGGTGACAATATTTTCTTCTCAATTTTCTTCGCTTTCTTTTGTAATGATTTATTTTCGGGCAGATTATTATCAAAATATTTATAATTATTGAGAATCGGGTCATGCACTGCTTTTTTCTAAATATAATAGTTTGTTGAATAAATTGTATTGTAAAAAGCAGGTTCCAGTTGTTGTAGACCTCTGCCTCCCATTTTTCTCGGAAAATATAACCGCTCTACATCTGCTCTTAAATGGACCAGTCCATGCATTGTTAATATCTTTCTTGTCTTTCTGTCGAGTTTCTTTATTACCTCTAGCGTACAGTCAATGATACCCAAACTGTATATTAAAACAGGTACAGCCAGCGTACCAATTGCCTGAAGTTTGTGTTTACCGGAAAGTTCAGTTTTCATTATTTTTCTAACTCTAGTGAGATATTCTTTCTTCCCCTTTTCTTTCATTCGTGCATGGTTAATTCCATCTCCCTCTTCTACGCCTAAGTATTTATAAGTTATCCCTGGATTCAATGCCTTTATGCTTTATTCTTCATTTATTTTTATATTTTCAGACCCGATCAATCTTCCTCTCTGGAAGCACGCTATAGCACATTTGTTTAGTCTAAATTTCATTCTTATGTTATCCGAAAATTCTTTGACCACTTGAAGTACATTTTTAAGCTCTGCTTCGCTTTCACTAGTTATTTTAAGATCATCCATATAAAGCTGGTGGGTTATCGATGAACTAGCTTCTTTGGCTTGTATCCTACAGATGAATCTCTTATAAGTTTTGAAAGAGGGGCGAGAGCCAGACAGAATAGTAATGGCGATAAAGAGTCACCTTGGAAAATACCTGTTTCACATTTATTACCTGTGTCTGTAGGGATTTATTTACAGTGAGTATATGCATATTTGTCTTCCAGGTAAGCATGAGATGTTGTACCGTTAGTATAATGCTTTTAGGTATACCTGCAATCTTCATTACTTCTAAAATCCAGCTATGAGGAACACTATCATATGCCTACTGATAGTCTATCCAGGCTGAGTTAAGGTTCTTCATATGTTTCTTACAGTCTATCATCATAGCTTTAGCATATAATAATTGATCTCTGCAACCTTAAAATACTTTTGCACATCCTTCCTGTTCCGCTGGTAATATATGGTGTTTATCAAGATGCCTATTAATTCGTGTTGCCATAACAGATGTTAAAACTTTATACATAGTATTTATGCATGTAATATGTCGATAGTTCTTTGATCAAGGAAAGGGAAGATTAAAAAAAAACCCAAAAATTCTTAATTACACTGTTTTTTAATAAATAAAGTGACCGGTTTCGGCTACTTAGTAGCCATTCTTAGACAACCGAAGAACAATTCTGCAAGAGAAACAAAATATATAAAAGTTTTATGAAGTACAAATTAAATTACATTTTCAAGTGATAGTACTTAAAATCTACAGGTTACACATGACGGCTAAAAAGTGAAATATTATAAATCGGAACATTAATAATACAAATATAAAATAATGAAAAGGAATTTTTTTTAGCATGTGCTTAAATCAAAATGTCTGTTGAACTAATGGAAAGGACCTGCAACAATTTGAATCAATTCTTAATCCTGTACTGACCAGTGTGGAAGGTGTGCGTTACAGCAATATGTCCAGAAGGGTTGAATGTTTCAGATTGGTTTTGTCGTTGAAGCATTCTGATGCGGGGTTTTTTATACACTTTTTTATGTCCAGTGTCTCCGGGAAATCTAGTGTCTTCCCGTGTCTACATTTGTGTAGAATTTTAAAATTGTTGTTTACATCAAAATTATGGCCACTGTCAACAATGTGATTTGCAAAGCTTGAATTCCCGCTCTTGTAAATGATGGCGCGCTGATGTTTTTTAAATCTTGTGAAAAATTTCCGACCCGTCTGACCTACATAGCACGCATTACAAGTTCCGCATTCTAATATGTAAACTCCAGAATTATCTTGGAGTGCGATTGTCAATTTTTTGAAAAGTAATGTTTTTAGCGAAACTAATGGCCTAAAGGCAACATCTATGTTGTGACTGTATAATAAGCGTTTTATTTTGTAACTTATATTTCCAATGAATGGTGAGTTGAACCTATATGGGGTGGTATTCTTTTCTATGTGAAGTGTATTATTGTATGCCTCTTGTGTTCTGAGTTTATTTTTCTTTCTGCTTATTAACGTATCAATAATGGTAGGGGCGGGGCTAATTTATTCGTTGTTGCAATTTGTTTTAATCCTAACCTCTTTGTTAATTTCGTCTTCTGTCAGGCCGTAAGCAAACATTCTGTGTATATGAGAGTTTGTGTTATTTGCAGTGGTTTGAGCTGTTGTTGATGGAGTCAGTGGTATGTGATGGTTTTCTGTATATTTTGTAAGCTATAGTGTTGTATGATTTTACTATTTGTAGGTCCAGGAACGCGAGTATATTATCGATTTCTGTTTCGATCGTGAATTGCTTTCTGGGCCCCCTACGTGGACGGCATCCTTTGTATCTGGACAGGTTCCATCGCTTTACTCAATGAGTTCCATTCCAAACTCTACAGCATACATAGCAACATCAAATTCACGATCGAAACAGAAATCGATAATACACTCGCGTTCCTGGATCTACAAATACTAAAATCAAACAACACAATAACTTACAAAACATACAGAAAACCATCACAGACCACTGACTCCATCAACAACAGCTCAAACCACTGCAAACAGCACAAAATTGCAGTTTTCATCTCTCATATACACAGAATGTTTGCTTACGGTCTGACAGAAGATGAAAATAACAATGAGGTTAAGATTTTAACACAAATTGCAACAGCGAATAAATTCCCCCCTCCCCTCCATGATTGATAAGTTAAAACGCAGAAAGAAAAATAAACTCAGAACACTAGAGGCATACAATAATACACTTCACATAGAAAAGAACACTACCCCATACAGGTTCAGCTTACCATTCGTTGGAAATATAAATTACAAAATAAAACGCTTATTATTCAGTCACAACTTAGATGTCGCCTTTAAGCCATTAGCTTCGCTAAAAACATTACTTTTCAAAAAAATTGACAATTACACTCCAACAGATAATCAGATAATTCCGGAGTTTACAAATTAGAATGCGGAATTGTAATGCGTGCTATGTAGGTCAGATGGTTCGGAAATTTTCCACAAGGTTTAAAGAACATCAGCGCGCCATCATCTACAAGAGCGGGAATTCAAGCTTTGCAAATCACATAGTTTACAGTGGCCATAATTTTGATGTGAACAACAATTTTAAAATTCTACACAAATGTGGACACGGGAAGACACTGGATTTCTTAGAGACACTAGAAATAAAGAAGTGTATAAAAAATCCCGCATCAGAATGCCTCAACGACTAAACCAATCTGAAACATTCAACCCTTCTGGGCATATTGCTGTAACACACACCTTTCACACTGGTCAGCACAGGATTAAGGATTATTTCAAATTGTTGCAGGTCCTTTCCATTAGTTCACCAGACATTTTGATTTAAGCACATGCTACAAAAAAAATTCCTTTTCATTATTTTATATTTGTATTATTAATGTTCCGATTTATAATATTTCACTTCTCAGCCGGCATGTGGAACCTGTAGATTGTGCGTACTATCGCTTGAAAATATATTTTAATATGTACTTCATAAAACTTTTATATATTTTGTCTCTTTTGCAGCATTGTTCTCCGGTTGTCTGGATATGGCTACTAAGTAGCCAAAACCGGTCACTTTACTTATTAAAGAACAGTGTGATTAAGAATTTTTGGGTTTTTTTAATAAAAAATCTTCCCTTTCTTTGATCTTCCACATCACACTTGGGTTCCCCTTCTTCAAGATAGTTCTTTGGGTCTTTTAGGTTCCCACTCTTCGGCAATAAATGTGTTTTGCGTGCAGCCAACCATTCGGGTACATTCTCAGGATTCTCAACAATTTTATTATATGACATAGCCGAGTATTTCTAAGAAGTCTTTAAAGTTTTTAGCCAGTGATTTGAGAAGTTGTCCTTTCCTGTTGCTTTCCAATTGTTCATTCTTTTAATAAAATTACTTATTTCTTCCTCCATTATTTCATCTCAATCCATGCTAGGACCATTGTTTATATTTTGTAATTTTTTAATCCACACCGCTTCTTTATTATGTTCCTCGCTGTTCTCATATATTTCTTTCTAGTATTCTTCTATCAGATCTATTGGCAGGTCATCTTTATTCAATACATTGTCATTTTCATTTCTTAATTTTCTATGAAATATTTTTTCATTTTGAATAAATAATTTATTGTCAATGAATTGCTGTTGCCTTGATTTGTATCTACGTAGCGTTTGAGCAGTTACCATCACTCGTTATTTTATATATTCAATGGCTTCTTTTATGCTTTTATCTTTCAGGTAAGTATTTTCTAGACTTTTGTAACTCTTAGGTGATCTTAGTATTTTACCTTGCTCAATCTCTGTCAGCTTTGATAGATCAGCTCTAAAATTAGTTACTTTTTTTTTTAATTCTTCTTTGCCATTGTGGTGTTTTGTTACGCCTATTATTTATTATTTTGCTTACATCTATCGTCTTGCCATTATTAATTTCAGTCAAGACTAAAGCTACACAATCTATAGCTCTATTAATATAGAACATATCAATATTTTCTTTTTCATTTAATAGGTTTTCTAGAATGTCGTTTCCGTTTCTAAGATATTTATTATTGCTGTGAGTCCAAACTAGTTTTGGTAAATATGGTCTTTCATTAAATGGTATCACTAGGTACTCATTAATGTTTTCCTTAATCTGCAGCTTTATTCTTTGATTTTCAGATATCTCTTTATCTATTGTAGCAACTTTTTCTTGCTCTAATTCTTCCTCTAGTTCTACCTGATGTGGTAGTATTTGGCCTTGAATTATTTCCTCTAATCTCTGAGAATGTTGTAGATGTGTTTCCATTCTAAGTATTACCTTAATATCATTTATTATATTCTGCAGCTCATGTTCCGATACTTTCTTGTTCTGTTCAATAAACCTCCTCTAATTTTCCAAGGTGTGTGCCGTTAAATTCAATCTGGAGTTAGGATTTCTCTCTCTCCAAATTTTGAAGATTTCTTTATAGTGTTTTCTGGTTAACTTCCCGTAGTGATGGCACCACATTAGTTCTTTTTGTTCATCTTTAGACCAGGGCTGTTTGTGTGAAATACTTCTTGTCCCTGATGTTGATGCTTCAGGTACAGATACCTCTGTATTTATTGCAGCAGCTTCCTCTAGTTCTAATCGTTCTTCTTGTTCCTGTTGATGTTCTTGTGATTGATCTAGTATAATGTCTATTAAACTCTGAGTATATTGTATACTTGTTTCTTGTCCCAAAGTTACCATTATATCATTTATTATTTCTTTTAGCTCTACATCCGATACTTTCTTGTTCTTTTCAATAAACCTCCTCCGACTCAGCAAGGTGTTAGCCGTTAAGTATAATCTAGAGTTTGGATTTCTCTCTCTCCATATTTTATAGATTTCTTTATTATGCTTTCCGGTTAGCTTCCTATAGTAGTGGCACCACAATAGTTCTATATCTTCTTCTTTAGACCATGGGTATTTTTGTGATTTACTGCTTGTCCTTGATCTCAGTACTTCGGGTTCAGTAGGACCACGTTGAGTACTCTCGATGTGGTGACCCACTTCACGATGTTGTGTTGCCAATCTGATATTTTGTGCTTCAGTCCGTGTTCCATTGCCCTGGTCGTTTTCCGTATAAATCCGTCCTGGTTGTGGCATGTTCCGACGCGGTGTACCCGGCACGCCACAAAAATTTGACTTCTTGTCATTACCATTAATTTATATATTTTTTGGTTCGCATTTTTAATCTCCTGCCAGCTGTGGTATAAGCCGCCCCAACTAGGGGAACAGACGCTTTCGGGCACCGCTCCTAACATGGAAAACAGACGATCCTGGGTTTAGTTAGGGGCATCGGGGACGCTACTACACGTCCATAATGGGACAAATGATTGTTTGATCTGCCCCCTGACCAAGATGAAGCTAATATTATAAATCACTCTGCTGGAAAAATTCACCAACCCGCTACTTGAAATGGCGTCTAGTCAGAGAAAGATGTTTAAACCCACACAGGCGTTTTTGGCTTATATACATCATCCTGTTACATCAATCCTGAATTAAATATACTAACCCTAATTAAATAAAAATATATTATTTAATGTAAAGAACTTGCCTGGAAAAATATAATATAATTATTTATAAACTTTTGACAGGTGTCAAAACACATATCTTGAATATTATGGTATATAATACAAAATAAAGGGTAAAGTACTATAATATATATATATATATATATATATATATATATATATATATATATATATATATATGTATATATATATATATATATATATATATATATATTACACATTCATATAGAATAACATTTGTATAATAATTTTATGGGATGAAATTTTAAAATTGATTTGACAGGTGTCAATTCATTTAAGCCATCAAAAAATGGTATGTTCTACATATTGTAACGCGACATACCTGCACCTGACCTTGGCCTCGTCTAATAGAAGGTTGTACTTACCCTACGTTGTGTTTGTATTTAATAAGTAACCCTTTACCTGGTTCGTAATAAAGAGTAGCTGTTAAAAGTGGAGGAATCGGAATAGGTATTTGACGCAATTAAAGAATAATGTTCTCTCCAAAAAGCTGACAAAATGTGTCTATTTTTGTGCATTTATTGAAAATTAATTATGGAAGCAAATAGTAAATAATATGAGAAATATGGTCGGATGTAGTGGTTTCAACACGACACCCTGCTGTAGAAAGGTCCGCTCTCTGGCATTCGCCTTAAGTGCGAGGGAAACCACAACGAAAACCTCGTACAGAAAGACATCGAGACACAATTTCAACAAATAATTTATAACAAATTAAACATAATAATACATAAAGGTTGTCCCAACAATTTAATATTAACAACATCGAAAATAATGCTTTTATTCGACCTGTATATTAATAGTCAATTATAAACGTAATTGTGTAAATAAAGGTGAGTGTGTAAG
>OY720450.1:45269224-45344224 GCA_963082715.1 Harpalus rubripes
TATTCTGGCAATTTTTTCCTTTTATTGGTCTGGTTTCCTTCGAAACATGTATCGTCGTTTAATCTTTTTCTTTGTTTCAAGAATTGTGGAGTCCAATGATGACATAACTAAATAGTGATGCGACGTACCGTTGATTATTATTTTACATGAAGATACGTGTGTACGGCAATTGTCTTTCCCCAAACAATTCAAAATTAGCAACTGGGAGAATGATTGTACCTTGCACTTTCCAGCGAAAGTGTTCGATTTTTTTGTTTTTTTTTTCTAAGTTAGGTGACCCGCTATTTGTTGACCAGTTGATTGTCTACGACATTTAACTTTCGGCAATTTCTATTCTATTGTTGGCCTGATGTGGAAATCTGATATTATATGGTATCCATAATTTCGGGATTTTATTTAAGGGCTCCCCCCAACGTTTTGCGTATTTTTCCTCTAGATCACCTGATACTCTTTGACATGTCGGGACGCGATTTTGAGTTTTTTTCCCACTGTATACTATATTCTCTATTTTGATTAGTTTACCACCCTCATTATGATGTTGGGTCCGATAGACTCCTTTGTTTGATTTCCTCGATGTGATTAAATCACACTATTATCTACTATAACATCAGTAGTTCTAGCCCAATTTGTTGCATTTTCTAATACCAAATATGCTGAAATAAATGTTTATTGCACTGAAATTTGGACTCTATTGATTTGTGATTTTAATGTCATCTGATTTGTCCATCACTGTTAGAAATACATTAAAATAGTTTCTTGCCGAACTTGCACAATTGTAACTTTTCATCTATGATTCTCCCCCGAACGATGGTCTATGAATGAGCGGGTGGCTGTGATAATTTGTTCATTGAGCTCCTCCACGTTCTCCTCCATATATTCAGTTGGTCCTGCTACTATTGTTGACGCCTGTTAAACGTCTGTACTGTCTGTAGGACCAATATGTCATCATCACCGACATCAATGATGTATTATTATTTTTATTATTATTATTATTATTATTATTATTATTATTATTATTATTATTATTATTATTATTATTATTATTATTATCATTATTATTATTATCCCTTCTTTCAGCGTCAACTTCATAATTGTGTTTAGATTCCCGAACGCTATACCCATTTATACCTTTTATTGCACACATTTCAAACAAATTATGTATAAAAAATATTCTCAATACCACCAAATTTTCTCCCTCTCCCCCATTTAACAGCTTTTACGACTCTATAACCTGGTACCAATTTTATGTAACGCGACATACCTGTACCTGACCTCGTCTAATAGAAGGTTGTACTTACCCTACGTTGTGTTTGTATTTAATAAGTAACCCTTTACCTGGTTCGTAATATAGAGTAGCTGTTAAAAGTGGAGGAATGGGGATAGGTATTTGACGTAATTAAAGAATAATGTTCTCTCCAAAAAGCAGACAAAATGTGTCTATCTTTGTGCATATATTGAAAATTAATTATGAAAGCAAATAGTAAATAATATGAGAAATATGGTCGGGTGTAGTGGTTTGAACACGACACTTTGCTGTAGAAAGGTCCGCTCTCTGGCATTCGTCTTAAGTGCGAGGGAAACCACAACGGAAACCTCGTACAGAGAGACATCGAGACACAATTTCAACAAATAATTTATAACAAATTAAACATAATAATACATAAAGGTTGTCCCAACAATTTAATATTAACAACATCGAAAATAATGCTTTTATTCGACCTGTATATAGTCAATTATAAACGTAATTGTGTAAGTGAAAGTGAGTGTGTAAGTTTGGTAAGGTCGGCGTTTCATCTGAACTGTCATGACGCTCGGCGTTGCCGACGGCCCGCTTTTTGTATGGAAAGCGTGGGGTTAGCATACTGTCTATCCCGACAAGTACCTGTGTCGTACACGTTGGGGTGTAAATTTTAAAGTGATACCCAAATGAACGTGGACAGGCCAACGTTCGGTGCTGATACGGCACACATCTTGAGCTAAGGTGGCTGCAAGCAGCGAGCCGGCAAAATTACGTTTGATTGGCAATACTAGGTTGTAGATGTAGATATAAATAATAACAATAAATTATTGTGACAACAATAAACCATAATATGGTGCTTGTCCAAGTTAAGTTCCTCGTAAATGAAAAGGAGACAAATCAGGTGAACAGGAGGAATGGTATGGAGGTTTACCCAAACGTGCCTGACAATCCATAGCAGCTGGATGGGCGAAAAGTTATGGAGGTTCCCAAACGTGCCTGGCTAGCCATAGCAGCTGGATGGTCGGAAAGTAGTGGTTTCCCAAACGTGCCTGACTAGCCATAGCAGCTGGATGGGAGGAAAAGTTGTGTAGGTTTCCAAACGTGCCTGGTTAGCCATAGCAGCTGGATGTGCGGAAAGTTGCGGAGGTTCCCAAACGTGCCTGGCTAGCGATAGCAGCTGCATGGGCGGAAAGTTGTGGAGGTTCCCAAACGTGCCTGGATAGCCATAGCAGCTGGATGGGCGAAAAGTTATGGAGGTTCCTAAACGTGCCTCGCTAGCCATAGCAGCTGGATGGGAGGAAAGTAGGAAAAGGTATTGGAAGCCGAAGTCGAAGGTAGACTTAGAACTTACCTCGGACAAGCCAAGTGTAAAAGTTCGATGAGTTCAGAGTTCAGAGCCTTGGGTTACTCAACATGTCAACCATGCCAGAGGTCCAAGGTCTGTGAGTTTTGCCGAAAAAAAATCACGAATATAGCGTTTATCCCCGTATTTAAACCAAAATATCCCTCTTGCCTCCTTCCGATCTTAGGCGTTTCGGAGGTAAGGATTGCACCTCCCCGTCACCGGTGTAAGTGGGTGGTTGGGTGGCTCGTGGAAAGTTCTAGAATATCATAGGTTTGTCATCGCTGCTTATCATGTACGGAATGCCAGATGGCCCTAACTAGCCCAGTATTGCAATGTCAAGTGACTGCAGCGCTCGACTGCCTGGCGCCAACCCTTAACCTGAGCATGAGAAACAAAGATCACATATCCAACAACATTTTTATGCCATTGCCATCGCAATTAAATAGTGACTACAAATGTCACATGCAACGAATCCTAATAAGAACATTAACAGTATGATTGTTTGGTTATTGTAAGTGCATAAATAAATAAATAATCATGATAATAGAGCGTACTGTCTCACAATTGAAGAGAAATTATTTAAAATATTATAATACATTTATAAAGGATTATTTTTGCATAATCCATATTAAATTTTTAATGTACTTTTAACATATTTAAACATTTTACAGGAAAGTGATATAACAGGAGTATTTTTCATAGCCATTTATTTGATTATTTTTTTATTCTATTTTATTTTTATTATTATTTTCATTATTTAATTTATTTCACTAATGTACATCATTATACATGTCATTTACAATACAGTACATTGTATATGAATAGATTATCTTGTACATGTAGCTCCGGGTGGTCTGGACATCTTTGCACTAATGAGCATTAGGTTTTTCATTACCCTCGTTCCAGCGACAAACCATGTCGCTCAGGTTCGAGAGTCTTAGGTAAGCACTATTCTTATTATATATAGCAGCTCTTTGCAGTTCGAATGGATTGTGTTCGCCTGGTAACTTGTTTACATTTAATTTATATTCCTTGGTAATATACCCCGTCGTACCAATAATTGCAGGTATAATTGTTGTTTTAGTTCTCCACATGCGATTTATTTCAATACTTATATCCTTGTATTCGAGTTGTTTATAAGTTTCAGTTTGAACGATGTTCTCATCAGCTGGTATAGAAATTTCGATCTTCTTCAGTATGACAAACGATCTCTACCACCTATAATCATCACTCAGAAGTTTCTCGAACTGGTTAGTATGTACCCGGAAGTGAAGATTATCTTTACGGATGGGTCAAAGACTAACCATGGTACTGGCTCGGCAGTTGTTATTAACAATAGTGCTCACTCCTGGTCGCTGCATTGCGATGCGTCGGTATACACTACCGAGGCTTACGCGTTGTGGCAAGCGTTACTCTACTGTGATCTCGAACATGATAGGCTACAATTTTTCATCGCTAGTGATTTCCTCAGCGTTTTAACTGCCATTAACGACCATTCCGCGACGGACCCTGTCATTCAGATGATTTTATCAAGGATAAAACATCTGTCTCACACGGGTAAACACGTCAGATTCCTGTGTATTCCGAGTCACGTCGGAATAAGAGAGAATGAGCTAGCTGATGAAGCTGCTCGTAGGGCCGCCGAAGGTGACACGGTAGATGTACAAGTCATTACGTATACTGATGCTAGAAATGCAGAAATCAAGAAATTGTCCATTTTATAGCAACATGACTGGGATAGGGTGGATAACCACCTACGCCCAGCCAAGCCTTTGGTCGGACAAACTCTGGTACCCCATGACCTGCCCAGACAAGATTTTGTGAAAGTCCACCGGTTACAACTAGGCCACACTGGTCTTACACATCGGTACAGACTCACTCGGGATGCTCAGACTTACTGTGAGGACTGTCACGTCCCGGTGACTGTATCGCATATCCTTGTCGCGTGTCCCGCATTACAACCGATGAGACAGTTATTTAATTAAGGCGATAACATCAAAGATATGGTTACAGATCATGGGAAGATTAAAGAAGTAATTAACTTTCTTAAAGCCTGCGATCTGTGTAGTAAGATCTGAGCAAGGACTTTGAGAAAAGTGTTTTAATTATTCAATTATCTATTTATTCTTTTAACTGTGTCCGTTAGTACATGTTAATTTATCTATTTCTATCCTGTTTATGTTAGATAAGAAATTTTAACATTATATCTTTTGTTTAGTTTCATCACATTTTACCTATACCTACCTTTTATGGCTTTTATCGTGTATGCAAACAACCTATGTATAATAATGATATTTTAAAATATCTGTGTATGTTTCTGTATATGTCCCTAGATATAACAATAATACATTTTTTATCAGTGTCAGATTATTTGCTAATATAATGATAATACCACAATATAGGCTATTAATATTATTATTATTATTATATTATTGTTATTCTTGTTATTATTATAATTATTATTATTGTTATTATTATTATTGTTATTATTATTATTATTATTATTATTATTATTATTATTATTATTATTATTTTTATATTATTATTATTGTAATTATCATTATTATTATTATTATTATTATTTATATTTTCTTACACCTTTTGTGGTACTTTGGGAATCTGCAGTTCCTTATAGTTATTATAGTATTAAATTATTATTATAGTGTTATTAAATTGTAATAATAAAATTATTGAGTGAACAAAGACGTATCTATTTAAACTTTTTACAGTCCCTGTTACGTCCCTCCGGTGCGAAGGACCAAATAATAAGGACCTAGTGGCTCGACTCTTGGGTGATGACGGACGATTGGTTTGCTCAGATTTTTTATCACGCTTGGGTGATAACGACTTGTTCGACCTTTCACCAAAATGCAGCAGCGTATGGTGAGTTTTGTTGCACGTTCTGCATGTGGCTGTACTAGGACAGTTCGGGCGTATGTGGCCCTTTCTAAGACAGTTGATGCACAACTTGTTTTTGATTGCAG
This sequence comes from Harpalus rubripes, assembly GCA_963082715.1. Classification (NCBI taxonomy): domain Eukaryota; kingdom Metazoa; phylum Arthropoda; class Insecta; order Coleoptera; family Carabidae; genus Harpalus; species Harpalus rubripes. Next base: position 45,274,794 of record OY720450.1, read on the forward strand.
CATCATGTCTTCCTTTAGGTTTAAGAGCTATAAACCCTTCACAGTGTCTGATGTAGTGAGACTTTCTGCAATACGGACAATTCGTATCAGTTGCCAATGTCATCGCTCGGGATGCTGGCTTGTGCCCTTTGAATTGTTTGATTGGCTCGTGAGTTTTGACTGGTTTGGCTGGCTCAACCTCTAAGCTTGAAACTTGCTTAGTCAAGAACGCAATTAACTCTACATGAGTGGGCTTGGAGTCAGAATCCAATGTTATTTCCCACTGTCGTCTAGTAGCCGAATCTAGCTTACGACAAATCATGTTTTCCAAAATGACCCCACATGAGTCAACATCAACCTCTAAGTTTTTCAGAGCAGCGATGTTTTCGCGTGCTGTGTTCAACAATGATTTTAGTGCAGGAGCGTCTGCCTGCTTGACCTTTTGCACATCTTGGAGTGCATTCAGATGTACCGACCTCAACAACTTAGGACGATAATATTCATCTGTGTTGGCGTTCCATGCAATATCAAAACTATCAGCTTTGACGGTGATATTTGTAATAAGCCTAGCGGCTTCCCCTTTTAAAGATAACTTGAGATATTGAAGTCGTTCAATATCTGACAAACTGTCCCGATTTATCACCAACTGTGTGAATAAATCGTAAAAATCCTTAAAAGTTGTTTTCTCCCCATCGAATGTTGGGAGATTCAATTTAGGCAAGCTGGATTGCATATATCGCAAAGATTGTGCTGATTGAATCGAATGTGATTCTGATTTAGCTCTGTCGGACCCTGCCTGTAATCCGGTGTCTTTATTGGACCTAAGCTTGTAATTGACACGTATGTCGCAAATGAGTTCGTTTATTTCATTAAACAACTTCTTAACTCGAGCAATTTCTGTCAACACATCCTCATCTGGATTTTTTGTTTGTTCTAACTTAGAAGAATATTCACAATAAGTACGATTAAATTCCTGTTCCCAAGCATCAAGATACGGAAAATTTACCTCAAATTTCACTTTACTTTTTTCATCAGTCTCTGAAGAATAGACTGATAGACGACGAATATTTTCTGTCACAACCTCTAATTGTTTGTGCAGTAGTTTAGCCATTTTACAGTGTGCTAATAAATGCAATTACTAATACCAAAATAACTAGAAACAATAATTATCTCCGAATACCGCCAAATCCGGCTCGAAGGACCAAATGTTACGTCCCTCCGGTGCGAAGGACCAAATAATAAGGACCTAGTGGCTCGAAGGACCAAACGTTCAATCCCTAAACCAGCGAATGCGGCCTAGAGAAACCAAATGTTTTGATCCTGCTCGCAAGCCCAAATGTGATGTCTCTAGATCAGCGAATTCGGTCTAGAAGCACCAACAATGTGTTTGATGTTAAATTCAATGAACAAAGCAACTATATGTAAACCAAATTAATTACAACCTTCGATAGCTGGTTCACATCACTGAACTTGGCCAATACACGGGATAATATTAATTTGTGAAACGTACTAATTAACAACGAACGAAGGACCAGCTAGTTTTACGAACTAACAAACGTGCTAAGTATAATTGCAACAAAATAACAAACAACTGAAAAACAATTCTGAGATATGTGATAGCTTATTGAATGCAAGTGACATAAACTATAATAAACCAAAGATAGAACAAATACGATATTTGTAGAAATTAACTAAATCAATTAATAAGTGTATGACCAAACAAAGATAGTTAAACAATATTAAGAACCCTAAATGAACTTAATAATAACCAACTAGAATGCAAAACTTGTTGCATTGACTGTACCTCTGCTACAATAACAGCAGGTGTGCTGTGGATGACGTCACTCGAACGTGAACGTATGCATACAGGTTTACAAAGAAATAATAATAATTTCACCCAAGGAAATATGAATCAAATCCCTAACAACACGAGTTCCCGTGAGAAATCAAATTGTACAGTTCGATTTTACAATTGATTCCTGAGATGTGTCTATTAGCTGCATAAAATAGCGCCGTAAAGTATTCACGGACTATAAAGAACCAAATTAAATGAAAACCGAACGATAACTCCTTGAATTAGTCGTGCTAGGCTAAGCAAGCTACGCGAACGATAATTAAACAACAAATTACTTAGCTGACCATATGAAAATCAGAAAGTTTATGCAAAAGGGTGGAAAATACCACTCTCGCGGACGACGATGCGATACGTCTGTTTCGTATGCAAGCTAGACACACTCTGTGCTCTCCGCGGTCGATCAACACTGTAGATGGACTGCGCTTGGCGTGGGGGTGCGCGCGCACTCGCCGTGAAACCAGTCGCAGTAGTACATTAATGTTAATAAATAGTTTAAGATACTACAGCTATTTCAAACAATTCTAAAATTAAACTTAAACACGTAAAAAATATATGACTAATTTTTTCAAGTAACAGAAACAGTTATTTCTATTTATTTATTGACTTATTTAAGTAGAAACAGGGCAGGTTACCCGTTCTATTCCCATGTGCAGCGGGTTGCTATCTCAAAGGGGTTAACATTTTCCAATGCCTCTCATTTAAGACATATTAATCTTAAACAGTCCCTATTCTGGATCTGTATTGTTAGTTCTTCTATCTTTCCTCATAATTATGATACTGTTAAATGGCTGTTAATTTTATTAAACTATTGTTATAGTTGTATTAAATTGTTACAATTATTTATTATGTATTTTGAACAAATAATGGTATACTTTTTACACCCTCTCACGTATTTAATGGTGTGCCTCTTTCTTTTCTTATTATTATATCATTATATTGGTATTTTTACATTATTAAATTGGTATTATTATATTATTAAACTGGTATTATTATATTATTAATATATCATTATTATTATTTTTATTATTATTATTATTATTATTATTATTATTATTATTATTATTATTATTATTATTATTATTATTATTATTATTATTATTATTATTATTATTATTATTATTATTATTATTATTATTATTATTATTATTATTATTATTATTATTATTATTATTATTATTACATATCTGTCTACCGAAAGTCTATGGGTTAAAAGATATTACTTAATATAAATTTTGTATTATCACTAGAAATTATATGTATGTATATATTTGTGTACCAACCTATTGTATAAAGCATTGCTTTAAAACAATAAATATTATTATTATTATTATTATTATTATTATTAAAGTATAACCAGTATAACCTGATGGCGACTGATCTGTAACAGTCGAAACGTTGTTTTATTTTAAAATATATATAATGAAGGTAATGTAATTCCAACCAGAACTTTTTTTAAAATTGCTGTTGTCATATGTGAATTCAAACTTATGAGTCATTATATGGTTGTTGTTGCATAATATAATTATTTTTCTAATAAAAAAATCAGCCATTCCAAATGAAGTAGCGGTAATAATAATATCTTTATTTTCTGTTGATACAAATACAGTGCATATAGAAAACGTCAAAGAATACAATCAAATTAAGAATTTAGATACTCGTTTATAGAATAAAAAGTATTTTGTAGGAGGAACAATTTTATTTCCTTCTTGAATGAACTAACAGTTGTTTTGGATCTAATATGCTCCGGTAGTTTATTATACAATATTAAACCATTTCTATCAGGAGAACCCTTAGTAATATTTAGTTTAGAACTTGGTATATAGTACTGATTTTTAATTCTGGTATTGTAGTATGGTTATCTTCGTTTAATAGAAAATTTTCTTTGCTTTTATAAATATAAATACAGGTTTCAAAAATATAAATATCATAAATGGTCAATAATTTACATTTCTTAAAAAGTTCTCTGCATGGTGTATTGTATTTGACTCCACATAGACATCTTATAATTCTCTTTTGAGAAACAAAAACATTTGATGCAGAGCATGAATATCCCCAAAAGCATATACCGTGCCGTAGTATGGATTCAACACAAGCATAGTAAAAAATCAAAAGTTGATTTAAGTTTAAAAATTGTTTTAAATGTCGGATTTGGTAACATATGCTGTTGAGTTTATGAACAAGTTGTTCGCACTGTGGCCCCCAATTTAAGTTTTCATTTACCATCATTCCTAGAATTTTGGTGTTATTATCATTATTTTTTATTTTATCGCTAAACTGTATTTCATTTTGTCGATTATTATAATTCTGATGGGTATGAAAATAAAGTATTTTTGTCTTACCCTCATTTAAAAATAATTTGTTTTCATTAAGCCAAGAAATTAATGTACTAACGTTGAGGTTACATACATTCACTAAGGTATCCTTATTTTTATTAGAGATGACTAAAGTGGTGTCATCCGCGTATAAAATAGGTGTACAATCTTCACTAAGAATGGTGACCAAATCATTTATATAAATCGTGAACAACATCGGTGCGAGAATTGTACCTTGGGGTAAACCAACATTTATATCAATTAAATCAGAATTGATTTTATCATATGCTGAGGAGTTGTTTAAATAGTTGAGGGATACATACTGTTGTCTATTATTCAGAAAGCTAAAAATCCAGTTAAGAGCGGGCCCGCGGACGCCTATATGTTCTAATTTGACTAACAATTTGGAGTGATTAACGCAATCAAAAACTTTACTGAGGTCACAGAAAATACCTACAGGACATTCTCCTTTATTAAGATACTCCGTGATTTTAGAATAAAATTTATGCAGTGCATTGTTAGTTGAACTGTTGCTTCTAAAACCAAATTGTTTATCAGATATGATGTTATTTTTATTTAAAAAATGTTGAAGTCTGTTTAGGAAGCAGTATTCCAATATTTTAGAGAAACCTGAGGTTAAGGCCACAGGTCTGTAATTATCCATTATTGACTTTTCCCCTTTTTTGTGTATTGGGATAACTTTATTTAATTTTAGTTTCTCTGGAAAAGTTCCACTAACAAAGGAAACATATCTTTTTATAATAAAATTAGGTATATCATCTGGACCACTAGATTTTTTGTTTTTCAATTTGTTATGAATAATATCAAATACTTCCTCTTCACAAAACGGGAAAAGAAAGAGATTATTAGGACAGTTGGTAATATTTCTGTGACCATCACGCGCTATCGCTTCACGCACCAAGGGTCCTGGGTTCGAATCCCTGAGAAGGCTGCCGTGTGCGTCTTACATAATTTCATCCTTTTCGGGGCCGCGTGCCTGAGTGTCAGGTCGCGAATCTGGGGAACTGGGTTCGATCCCGACCGACGCCAAATATTTCCAATTTTAAATAGCATAGAATTGATCCCTGTGATGCACTCTTTATGCCAGCAAGAAGTGCCCGTGTGGTGACGCCTGGTAAGCGCCCGCACGGTGCAAATATTTCATCATTATCGATATCTGTGTACAAAGCAGATTGGCACACCCAGCAATGGCTAATAAGCCGTGATGATATATTTACTTATTTATTTATTTTATATCCTAATCAACTACGTTGAAATGTTAGAAAATATAAACTATATAAGGTAAAACTGTCTCATCGTCATCAAATCACCACTTAAATATATAAAAAAGTGTGTATAATATAAAAAATAAAAAATCAATAAGAGATATTTATTGTACAAGTGCGTTATTTTGCAAATAAGTCACGCAAGAAAAGTGTTAGCCGTAAGGCCGAGTGAGTAGTAATTTTTTTAAAAAATAAATATAAACTGATGATAAAAAAAAATTAATTGTAAAGTTCATACTTAAGGCCATCAGTGCAGTAACACTTGTCTTATTTTTGTATTACACTTAATTTATATGCTTTGATTACAATTTTTTTATTATCAGTTTATATTTACTTTTTAACAAATGACTATTCAAACTCTTTTACATGTATTTATTTATGATTTTATCCTGTACGACGACCAACTCTGTGATAATTTTATTCATAATTGATCCTTATGGGTGGTTGCCACAAACCTGTAATTATTAGACAGTTTCTTGTCCTGATGAAGGCTAATATCTTAACCGAAACGTTGACATGAAATAAATAATTTCATCAGTAGACTGCTAGTCCGATCATTTTTCCTTTTGGAACCCTTATCCATTTTACAGTCTATCATCGCTCAAGTTCATAGCTAGCTTTGTTTAGTGCCTTAGAGCTTTTACGCTTTAAATCAGCAATGCTAATGCATTTTAATTTCGCCATTTGCACTTCGAGTTTCGAGTAGAACTATATTTGTCTAGCACTCTTAGTTGCGATTGACAGAATAAATGCCATTAGTCTGCTTGACTGATAAACCGGTTTACTGGTAAATAGCGATGAATTTCCCTGAAATATTTACCGGCAATTCAACATTTTATCAACTATATCTTGCTCACTGATTAAATTTAGCTATAATTTTAAGTACAGTAGGAAAAACCAAGTAGAATATGAGAAAAAATATCAGGAAATCGTTTAATCATTCGATGAAGATAAATCTGATAAACCATTAGATATGCAAATAATAATCAGTTATATTAAATTTCAAAAGTTTTTACTATAATCCGTAAATCTCCAACAAACTGGTAAGGATATTTTGTTAATTATAGATTCCAAAACATGTTGGCATAGTTTGTTGTCTGTGACTACGTTTACATGCAGTTTTGAAAATGGTTTCAGTTTTCAGTCAAAATTACGCGAAACTGTATACATGCAATTTTCAAAACAGATTTAAAGATTGGTTTGAAAACAGTTTCGGCGCATGCACATTTGGCTGATGTAATTGACAGATCCTCTTCAATCCAAATTCATCGTTTTGCCATTATTCCAATTATTTTTCCTACTTTTTACCACTACGCACTAAAACTACACAACTGCTAGTCTATTTGTAGGTTAGTAACACAAAGCGACAGAAACGTTATGCTATGTACAGGGTGTTTCATTTTCGATGTTTTTTTAAGCTATCTCGGGTAATATTAACGATAGAGCAAAACAATTTGCACACTCCAGGGTCAACTTTGCGAGAAAAGTTTAATAGTCATCACAGGAATTTTCGATCTTCTTTTGTTTCTGAACTACAGGCAAAAACACGTTTTTCGCTAATTTCGAAAATATCTCATATCTTATTAATTATGATAGAGAAAAATTGTTTTAACAAATTTTCAAATGTTTTTTAGGTATAATTAAATGGCGTAATTAGATTTTTTGAAAATTTAATAATTCTCGAGATATCACACAAACTTATGATTTTTTAAATAGGAACCTAGGTTAAAATAGTCTCATCGCTTTGCTTATTTAATAAGCTTTTCAATGATATATAACAGGTATATATTCTTTTGTTTTAAAAATGAATAAAAGATAAATTATTAATATATTGGAATAAAAAAATTAAAAAGTAATAAGAAACAAATGAAAAAATCAATTAAAAATCATCATTTGTTTATTTTGATTCTACAATTATTAATTATGTTCTCAAAATTATTCTTAACTAATTATTTTCGGGTTAGTTGAATTATTATTTATCGACGTTACAGTTGGCTTTGAAAAAAAATTGTTTAATATGCTTTTGAAATAAATAAATTAAAACAAATGAGTAACACTAAAACAAATAATATTAGAAATAAACAATTGATGATTTTTAATTTATTTCTTTCATTTGTTTCTTAATAATTTTCAATTTTTTCGCCCTAAAAAATTAATCATTTATCTTTTATTCATGTTTAAAATAAAAGAATGGAGACTTGTTATATAGCATTGAAAAGCTTATAAAATAAGCAAAACGATGAGACTATTTTCAATACAGGTTCCCATTTAAAAAATCATAAGTTTGTCTTATATCTCGAGAATTATTAGATTACATATAACAGTAGAAAGTTTGTTTAAACAATTTTCTTCTTGCTACCATAATAAATTTCGAAATGAGCGAAAAACGAGTTTTTGCATGTAGCTCAGAAACAAAAGGAGATCGAAATTCCATGTGGTGACTATTAAAATTTTCTCGAAAAGCTGACCCTGGAATGTGCAAACTGTTTTGCTTTATCTTTAATATTACCCGAGATACCTTATAAAAACATCGAAAATGAGACAACCTGTACACATGCGCAATATCGAAACTGAATTTTAAATGTTTACATGCATAGTTTTGAAATTAGTTTTTAAGTCCAACCCATGAATTTTAGTTTTGGTTTGAGATAACTCAAAACCGTTTTGACACTGTATACATGGTGTTTTCAAAACTAAATATTTTTTGAAAACGGTTTGAAAACTGCATGTAAACTCCGTATATGTTAGAACAAAAAAATGTGTTATGAAGGAACCGACTTCAGCAGGTTGCAGCGCTATAATTATATTTGAATGTAATGACGTCCGTAAGTAAGGTAATAATGTCAGTTGACTAAAGCCCGAATGCAATTGCATAGACAATTTCTGATACGTTAAATTCACAGCAATAAAAGGTTTTAGCGCCCTCTGCAACGATTAAAAATGGCTGGCATTTATTATCGGCTACCACTTACTACATAATGTCATTTTATGCAGGTCCCATACAGAGAATGCATAAATTCTAAAATATCATATTTTTAAAACAAAATTGACTCCTTTGGTGTACCCTCCACACCAACAATGAGCGCGCATGAGGTGACGCCTGGTAAACGCCCGTACGGTACAAATATATCATCATTACCGAAATCTGTGTACAAAGCAGATTGGCACACGCAGCAGTGACTAATATGCCGTGATGATATAATTATTTATTTATTTCATTTAAAACAGTATTGGGTCATGACTCACAGGTAGATAGATCGTATTTTTTTTTTTCGGGGAAAGCAGAAAATTGTTCGCCATGGTATTTAAAATTAGCACCAAGGGTCAGTTATGGAATACCACGCTACATTTTTCACGTAGCCCCCGGTCTAAATGAGCGACGGTCAACAGAGCGATGCAATGATCAATTTTGGCGTTGAACCACAGAAACTAAAGAATTCTCCGCTTTAGAAGGCATACAATTTCGTGGATTTTTTTTTGCAGTAAGAAAAATTGTTAAAAATGGCAATCTGAGTTTTCTAAACACACTTTAACATACACCTAACCTAGATAGGTTCTCTTAGACGCCATAAGTCGCCGTGACAAGCCGCGCGACAGTTTGGTTTATATATTATGTACCTACAGTGAATTACCTACACGCGACACGTAACAGTGACAGGCAGAGTTGTGCCTGTAATCTATGCTATGTAAAATACGTCATTGTCTACACGTAGATAATGATGTTGTTTACCTGATTAAAATTTTTATATTGTCCACGCGCATGTAGACCATAATTATGTATCTCAATTTTTTCTTAAAAAAGACAAATTTTTTTTACTGTTACTGATTAATTTAAAAGATAAATGAATAAGCCGTTGAAAGTACAGTATATAAGTCATCATTTTATTGAAGAAGTGACGTAGCTACTTTACGTAACCAATAGATGCCACAGGTCCGCGAAGTTGGCAACCACCGAAAAGCACAAACGACCAAATTGGTGTCAAACGTTTATGCTTCGTTAGTACTTAATTCTGCTTTTACAAAATATACAGCAACCCCAAGCGTTCATTAGTTATTAACAATTTAAAAGTGGTTGCCAACTTCACACTTAGCTACCAACTTAGAAGCACAAACGACCAAATTAGTGTTAAACGATTGTGCTTCGATAGTGCTTCAAGGATATACATAAATAAAGCAAGCAACCCCAAGCGTTCATTAGTTATTAAGAAATTGAGAGTGGATGGCAACTTCACGGTCAGCAACCACCTTAGAAGCACAAATGACCAAATTAGTGGCAAATGTTTGTGCTTCGTTAGTGCTTCAAGGATATATATTAATAAACCCAGCAACCCCAAGCGTTCATTAGTTATTAACAAATTAAAAGGGGTTGCCAACTTAACGGTCAGCAACCACCTTAGAAGCACAAACGGCCAAATTAGTGGTAAACGATTGTGCTTCGATAGTGCTTCAAGGATATACATAAATAAAGCAAGCAACCCCCAAGCGTTCATTAGTTATTAACAATTTAAAAGTGGTTGCCAACTTCACGCGTAGCAACAACCTTAGAAGCACAAACGACCAAATTAGTGTTAAACGATTGTGCTTCGATAGTGCTTCAAGGATATACATAAATAAAGCAAGCAACCCAAAGCGTTCATTAGTTATTAACAAAAAAATTTAAACATCTGTAAATCGGTTTAGATATCATTTTTTCATCTGAAATTTCGACACGTAGTAAATATGTAATATTGTTTATCTTTAATCGTGTCGAAATTTTATATGAACACATGAGAACTAAGCCGATCTGCAGATGTTTTAAATTTTAGAATTGTTCGTGTAAGTTTAAGTTATTAGTAACTCGCGAATCGCTCATAAACAAAATGTAATGGGTACATGGCATCAAGGAGAATTTCATGTTGATTTCAAATTTTCAAACCGCGTTATCGTATCTTTAACCGGGGCAGAGTTGTGGAAGAATATATAGGAAAGCGTTGAAAAAAAATATTCAAAAACCATCAATACTTTACTTCTTTCGATGCCACTACGAATGTAAACTGTTATAAATAGTAAAACCAATTATACTATGTATTATATATTTAAAAATGTTAATTTTTTGAGTAATTAAAATTTCTATCATAAATTGTTATTGTGGTTAACTATTTTTTAACATATATCCTTGAGAGTTCATCCTAGGTAAAAAATGCAAGAACCCTTATCTTTACAAAAACATATGGGTTTTAACTTTGTATACTTATAAAAATTTTATACGGACTACTGGCCAAAAACTCATTTTCTGCATCTTTGATCCAAGATGGCAGCGAAAGCCGGGGTCGCTAGCGGGTGCAAAATTAGTATGTCTTTTTGGAGATTCCAATAAAGAGAATAAAATTTATTCCAGTTGGCCACCATTTATTTCCACAATAGCCTCTTTTAAACACCCTGCCAACTGGCCTATTAAGTTACCGTGTGTGTACCATCACTAGGTGTCTCATATAAAAAAAAATTGAAACAAATAAATTTCATTGATTAAAATATTTTTAGTCGCAATCAAATAATATATTTACATAAAATAACTAAAATATGACACGTAAATATTGCAGATTAACTCGTATTTAATAAGCTTCTAATAACTCCTACAATATAATAACAAATTATTTTGCGGTGTGTCGTGGATGAGATAGAAGAGATCCGTATAGGAAATTCTAGAGGATGGTTTCGTGAATGAGGAGTGCATGCTTAGAAATGTTTTATTATGTGTTTCTTACAACCAACAATGTGGTAAATGACGAATAAACATTTCATGGACCAATAATTTTTATATTGGTCATAACATTAATAACAATAAAAAAAATATTCTATAACAAAAAATAAAATATACTTAAGTACTATACATAATCATTTGTCACGCCTTCCCTGATGGTAGTGGATCTGGGTTCGGCATGACACTGCGGTTTTCCCTCAGCGGTATCTAGAACTCGAGCGCCAACGAAATCTGTAGGAAAAGAGCAAGCCGCGGATAGCTGTGCGGAGGTGCGGGCCAGGGTGTTTGTGCAGAAAACCCCTGTTACACGTAACAAAGATTTTATTGACATGTACACAAATACAAAATAATAAAAACAACCTTCCTTTGTGTGACTGTGACCGTCGGCGGGGTCTCCGTGTCCATGATACGGCAATGAACACGTAAGTAGAAACATTCTGTCTTTACTGTGAAATGATTTTTAACAAGTATTTAAACTCTAGCAAAATTGTACTAAGTTCGCAAAATCGGCGGAGCTAAGTCCCGTCTTAGCATCAACTCACCAAGACTATCTTCGGCGTCGGAGTTGCAAGAAAGCCACGAGCTGAATTCTCGACTGCGGGACTGGTTTCGCATTCTGCTGGTCAGGAGAGCCAAGTACTGAACTCTCGACTGCTGTCGAACTGATTCTGTAGCTGTATGCCCCGGCTTTTATATCGTGAAAATGTGTGAATCCCGCCAAAGGTGGGAAAAAAAGATGTCGCTGTTAAGTTTACAATAAAAATTATTTCTCCAAAAATTCTATAAAATTCCCATGGTCACAGTTTTGTGTTCTAAATTCATACTACATCATGTTACATTTTATAAATCGTTTTTACACAATATACAAATCATATCACTAACATCAGCGCTCCTAGCGTCCTTGATTCGTACTACAACGCTCTTGTCAAAGTAATGCGGAAATAAGAGCACATGCCTTAGTGAGAAACTTTATACATTGCATAGATTACAGGTAAGTGTTATTTACAACTATTCTTAACATAGATGTATTCAAGTTATTCTACTTTTAGTTCATCCAGTTAGGTGTAAAAAATTCACAGGTGACAAAGTGAGGCTACAAGTACGTATAACGTACAATAATTGTTTTACAAGTATTATAACATTTCTGTATATTGCAGCTAATACTCTTATTAAACAATGTACCACTACTGGCCTTGTGATACATTCGACGCAGCAGTAGTAGCAGCAACAACATGATCAAATCCAGGTGCAGCAGCTTTTGAACAAACAGTTGGATCCACAACAGTTGAATTTAATGGAGTTTACCAGGCCTAAAGTGGTTTTATCATCACACATTATATCGTATACACTAACAAGTGGGGTTGAACACTATCAGTTAGAACAGTAACAGTAACTTGTTTACCAATATCTTCAAATACATCCCACGTCGAATCTAATCTGCGACAATAGACAGTATAGTATCCTAGCAAAGTAGCATCGCAACTATCTATAAAATTTGCTATACCTCGCAAAATGAATGAATTTTCAAAATATTTTATTACATTAGCTATATCACGTAATTCACAAGAACCACAATCAGTACATTTGATGAATAAATGACTTTTTGGCTGAATATTGTGATATTATTTTAATTCCTGGTCGGAACAAGATAAATTCGTACATCTATACGTATCTAGAGCACTTGGACAATCAGTTAATAATTGTGAAATGATGAGAGTTATGTTACATTCGCTTTTCGCATTTTTAACTCCTGAACTTAAATTTGTCAAATTGAACATATTATTATTAATTATTAGTTTTTCAATAATTCGTTGCAGTTTCCATCAACGAAACTCATATTGTTCACTATTAAAATAAGCTGCTGAAATTATTTGTACGAATGTGTCTAAAGCACATGTATTTATTAAAAAGTATTTTTCACTATTTATACTAATAGGTTGACGTATTAAAGAACAGTTCTTAAGTAACGGAATTTTGATTTTCTTGCCTTTCTTTATGAATAATATTTATGGACATTTTCTACCATAAAATGATGTCTTTTTCCTTTTCTCTTTTGGTTGGGTAGCTAAATTTCTCCAGTTTTCAATTGTTTTATTTTCATCTAAAATATAATAAGAGTGTATTGTCTTATTTGGCATATAAGGGGCACTGTGTTTGACGAATAATTATTTGTAAAAAAAATGTAAAAGTACGTGACCTAGAAATGTCACTTTTAATTTAAATTAAACATGTCATTTTTTGAGATATTACTTTATTGAGAAAAATTTTATTTTTGTTTATATATTTCATTGTTTTTTTTTTTAAATCCTTGTGATGAAACTTCAATTTATAAGACAGTATTCTTTCAATAGTTATTACAGGATTTTCAAACATACCACCAGATAGTTTATAAAATAAAAATGAATGAATGACGAACATATACAATAGTTATTTAAGTATTAAGGTCAGTAAGTGTTTGCACAATGATTATTACGTTTTTTGCAAGACCGTAACACAAAATTAAAAAAAAATTAGAAAATTAAATTGACATAATAAAAAATTTTAGTTGTCATTTTCAAAGTAAGCTTTTATCGTTGATTTTTTACTTGCCGCCTCCGCTTCTTGATTGGTAAGTAATCACATCATTACCGATCAGTAATTTGTAAATACAACCTACTTCCAGTGCCTTGGAAACCCTATTGATTTAAGAAAACCGATCGTGCAAAAATAAAATATATGTATGTATATCCTTGATGCACCAACGAAGCACAAACGTTTGACACCAATTTGGTCGTTTGTGCTTATAAGAAGGTTGCTAAGCGTGAAGATGGCAACCACTTTTAATTTGTTAATAACTAATGAACGCTTGGGTTTGCTGGCTTTATTTATATATATATATATATATATATATATATATATATATATATATATATATATATATATATATATATATATATATATATATATATATATATATATATATCCTTGATGTACTAACGAAGCACAAATGTTTGACATTAATTTGGTCATTTGTGCTTCTAAGGTGGTTGCTGACCGTGAAGTTGGCAACCACTTTCAATTTGATAATAACTGATGAACGCTTAGGGTTGCTTGCTTTATTTATGTACATCCTTGAAGCACTATCGAAGCACAATCGTTTAACACTAATTTGGTCGTTTGTGCTTCTAAGGTGGTTGCTAAGCGTGAATTTGGCAACCACTTTCAAATTGTTAATAACTAATGAACGCTTGGGGTTGCTGTATATTTAGTAAAGACACAATTAGGCACTAACGAAGCACAACGTTTCACACCAATTTGGTCGTTTGTCCTTTCTAGTGGCTGCTACTTATATTACAATTTAATTTTATTTTTGCACGATCGGTATTTTTAAATGTTTATCAGTATGGTTTCCAAGGCACTGGAAGTAGGTTTTATTTACAAATTATTGATCGGTAAGTGATGTAATCACCAATCAAGATGCGGAGGCGGTAAGTAAATAATCAACGATAAAAGCTTACTTTAAAAATGACAACTAAAAATTTTTATTGTCAATTTATTTTTCAACTCTATTTTTAATTTTGTGTGTCGGTCGTGCAAAAAACGTAATAATCATTGTGCAAACACTTACTGACCTTAATACTTAAATAACTATTGTATATGTTCGTCATTCATTCATTTTTATTTTATAAACTATCTGGTGGTATGTTTGAAAAGCCTGTAATAACTTTTGAAAGAATACTGTCTTATAAATTGAAGTTTCATCACAAGGATTTAAAAAAAAAACAATGAAATATATAAACAAAAATAAAATTTTTCTCAATAAAGTAATATCTCAAAAAATGACATGTTTAATTTAAATTAAAAGTGACCTTTCTAGGTCACGTACTTTTACATTTTTGTTACAAATAATTGTTCGTCAAACACAGTGCCCCTTATTTGCCAAATAAGACAATACACTCTTATTATATTTTAAATGAAAATAAAGCAATTGAAAACTGTAGAAATTTAGCTGCCCAGCCAAAAGAGAAAAGGAAAAAGACATCATTTTATGGTAGAATATGTCCAGAAATATTATTCATAAAGAAAGGCAAGAAAATCAAAATTCCGTTACTTAAGAACTGTTCTTTAATACGTCAACCTATAAGTATAAATAGTAAAAAATACTTCTTAATAAATCCATGTGCTTTAGAAACATTCGTACAAATAATATCAGCAGCTTATTGTGATAGTGAACAATATGAGTTTCGTTGATGGAAACTGCAACGAATTATTGAAAAACTTCATTATTAATTTTTCAACTCATGGAACAAAACTGTCTGTATATAAATTACGTGCTGAACTAATAATTAATAATAATATGTTGAATTTGACAAATTTAAGTACAGGAGTTAGAAGTGTGAAATGCGAATGTAACATAACTCTCATCATTTCACAATTATTAACTGATTGTCCAAGTGCTGTAGATACGTATGGATGTACGAATTGATCTTGTTCCGACCAGGAATTAAAATTTCATAATATAAAGTTAATACCCGGTAATATATACATAATTAAAAAGTCTTCGTTTAAAAATTTACAAAATGCAATTGAAGACGCTATATTAAAATATACAACTTGCAAATGCAATTTTAAAATGTCACAATATTCAGCCAAAAAGTCATTTATTCATCAAATGTACTGATTATGGTTCTTGTGAATTAGGTGATATAGCTAATGTAATAAAATATTTTGAAAATTCATTCATTTTGCGAGGTATAGCAAATTTTATAGATAGTTGCGATGCTACTTTGCTAGGACACTATACTGTCTATTGTCGCAGATTAGATTCGACGTGGGATGTATTTGAAGATATTGGTAAACAAGTTACTGTTACTGTTCTAACTGATAGTGTTCAACCCCACTTGTTAGTGTATACGATATAATGTGTGATGATAAAACCACTTTAAGCCTGGTAAACTCCATTAAATTCAACTGTTGTGGATCCAACTGTTTGTTCAAAAGCTGCTGCACCTGGATTTGATCATGTTGTTGCTGCTACTACTGCCGCGTCGAATGTATCACAAGGCCAGTAGTGGTACATTGTTTAATAAGAGTATTAGCTGCAATATACAGAAATGTTGTAATACTTGTAAAACAATTATTGTAAGTTATACGTACTTGTAACCTCACTTTGTCACCTGCGAATTTTTTACACCTAACTGGATGAACTAAAAGTAGAATAACTTGAATACGTCTATGTTAAGAATAGTTGTAAATAACACTTACCTGTAATCTATGCAATGTATAAAGTTTCTCACTAAGGCATGTGCTCTTATTTCCGCATTCCTTTGACAAGAGCGTTGTAGTACGAATCAAGAGCGCTAGGAGCGCTGATGTTAGTGATATGATTTGTATATTGTGTAAAAACGATTTATAAAAATGTAACATGATGCAGTATGAATTTAGAACACAAAACTGTGACCATGGGAATTTTATAGAATTTTTGGAGAAATAATTTTTATTGTAAACTTAACAGCGACATCTTTTTTTCCCACCTTTGGTGGGATTCACACATTTTCATGGTATAAAAGCCGGGGCATACAGCTACAGAATCAGTTCGACGGCAGTCGAGAGTTCAGTACTTGGCTCTCCTGACCATTAGAATGCGAAACCAGTCCCGCAGTCGAGAGTTCAGCTCGTGGCTTTCTTGCAACTCCGACGCCGAAAATAGTCTTGGTGAGTTGCTGCTAAGACGGGACTATTTTGTATTTGTGTACATGTCAATAAAATCTTTGTTACGTGTAACAGGGGTTTTCTGTACAAACACCCTGGCCCGCACCTCCGCACAGCTATCCGCGGCCCGCTCTTTTCCTACAGATTTCGCTGGCGCCCGAGTTCTAGATACCGCTGAGGGAAAACCGCAGTGTCATGCCGAACCCAGATCCACCACCATCAGGGAAGGTATTCATGTTGTTTGAGTCTTTTATGAATATATTGACGTGTTTCACCTATGTAAGTAGAGTGACAATGTTTACATTTTATTTGATAAACAATATTACATTGAAGGTTTTTAGTATTTTTGTCTCCAAAGTAATTTTGTTTATCAAATAAAATGTAAAAATTGTCACTCTACTTACATAGGTAAAACACGTCAATATATTCATAAAAGACTCAAACAACATGAGTACCATTTAAAAAATGATAACAATACACACAGTGCCATTGTAGATCATTGCATTTCCTTTGAACATGAATTAGATATAAAAAACCATAAGATTCTTCATTACGAACCTAATATAAACAAAAGATTGTTCTTAGAAAGTTGTTATATTTATTTAGATGATAAAACTATTACCATTAAATCGGATTACAATCAATATAAATCTTTATACCCAAATATCAAACTTTTCAATAGCCCTAAAATTTAGATAATTTTTGTAATTTGTGGTTGACTTAGTTAAGGGTCAAAGTTCATAATGCGGTTGTCATTCAGTTTCTTGTTTTCACATTAGATGTCATGTGTTGTTCTTTTGTTAACTTTCGTGTACAGAATTGAAAAAAATTATATTCAGTCGCCGTTGACTCACCGACCTGCGCAGGCGGTTGTCAAAATATCAAACTCAATTATGGGTTGTTTTTCATTTTTTTTATCAAAGTCGTTTTGTAATGTAATTTAAATTTCAATAAAAATTGACTAAATGTAAATTTCACTTTATGTGGTAAGTTTATATTGTTGTAAAGCCATAAGCTATGTACTATGTGCGTATTATTTTTGCGTATTATATTTGTTACATTGTATTTTATTTAATTACTTTATTTTGCTTCACTAATTGCTGATTTTTGCATTATTAGAAACTCGTGGATGAATGCCATCATCCACATCCTGTTGTCCTCGATTTTTGTCACGTTTCAAGTTGTCCCTGTAAAACTGCGTATCAGCACCTTTAAGGCTCAGGGATTGGTCTAAATTGACGTCACCTCAAAATAATATATACCACTGAGACGAGTTTGCCGTCAGAGTTTTAAAGTTAACATTCGAGAGGGCATTATCAAAAAGGGTTAACATTCGTACTTCTAGTAAAAACTCTCCGGGAGTTTCAGTTGTGTTTCAAAGTTGATATCTGTTCGTGTAACTAAAAGCGCGGATAAGAGGATAAATCAAAAGGCACATTTCGTGTATTGTGTAATCTTATTTCGACAAATAAACATGTATTGAAAGATACCAAAGTGTTTAAGTACGAAAAGATCCCATAAAAATAAATATTGTTTAAACTGTTGCGACAAGCCAACCACGCAACATAAAAACTGGTGTCAGGTGTTAAGGGTTTTAAAAAGACAATTCGCAAACGTATCACGAAAACACTGAAACTGCCGCAATTCAAGAAGTCCGACAAGCCCAGTACGAGTTCCAATATCCAGTACGAGTTCCAATATCCAGTACGAGTTCCAATATCCAGTAAGAGTTCCAGTATCCAGTACGAGTTCGAGTTCGTGTCCGGTTCCTGCCCATCACATCACAACGTTCATCAAGTGTATGCGAAAAGTGTATGTGTATCGAATAGAGAAGAGAAGTTTAAATCGTGAGTACCTTTTTGTTTATTCACATATTTTTCCTGATTGAAAAAAAAACAACATAAATAATGCCTAATGGAAATCAAGGTGCCGGTGGTGTCGCTGGCATAGCTGATGCAGTAGCAGCCGCACCTTTGTCACTTTTCACAGTAGAAAATGCATTAAGAATAATACCAGAATTTAACGGCGAGAGATATCATTTACATAAATTTTTGTCATGTGTTGATGTTATGAACAATGGTATCGCGGATGCTAATCAAAAAATACAACTTCTCAGTATCGTGAAAACAAAACTTTCTGGCCCTGCTTATAACCTAGTCAAATATCACACGTTTGAGGACTGGGAATCCCTTAAACAAACTCTTTTGAACCAATACTTAGAAAGACGTTCAATACCACAGCTTCAATCAGAATTAATGAACTGTAGACAATTACCAAATGAAGATGTGCGTACTTTTACAAGTAGAGTTGAGAGATGTAGTGTTGACCTAAGTGATGCTTGTGTTGCTAGTGAAGGTATAGAATGCGTAAATTACATTCAAAGTATTAATAGTAAATTAGCTTTACGTGCATTTACAGAAGGGTTGCCCGACTTAATCAAAATTATTATAAAAGCAAGTCGATTCGACAACCTTTATGCCGCCGTAGATGCCGCAATAGATGAAGAAAAAATTTATAAAGAAAAACGATCACGTCAATTTCAAAATCAAAGACCGAATTATCCGAATAAAGTAATAAAATGTAATCGTTGTCAAAAGTTTGGACATACATCCGATAAATGTCAAACTAATATGTTTCGTGGTTCCTATAATTTACCAACATTCCCGAAGCGTGAACCTAATGTAAACAAAATTGATGTTGTATGCAATTATTGTAAAAAACCAGGCCATGTTATTGCTAATTGTAGAAAACGTATGTATAATAATAATAGATATAACAATAATCAAAATCAGAATCCCGGATTTCCAAATAATAGATTTAATTCGAACAACTATAACTCGAATAATAATAATTCTTCGCACGCTACTAATTCTCGAGCGTCGGGAAACGGTCAAAGACCAGTTCGCCGAGACGACGCGAATACTCAGGTCCGCATCAGCCAAATGTAAGTCGTCATAATCCAAATAATATATTTAATGTTAATTTCAATACTCATGAACATGATTCTATTAATGTAAATACAATTAATTGTGTAAACGAATATGTTGATCTACTGGTGGACACAGGATCTGATATTTCTTTATTAAAGAAAAGTTCAATGAAAGGCGATACCTTAATCTATTTAAATCGTACTATAAAAATAAAAGGTATTACTAACGAATACATACAAACTCTAGGTATTTGTTATTGCGAAATCAAGATAAATAATGAAATAATTATTCAGCATCGTTTCCATATTGTTCCTGACAATTTTCCATTACCTTGTAACGGTATAATTGGTAAAGACTTTTTTTCAAAGTATAAAGTAAATTTAGATTATGAGTCTAAAGTCTTTTAAGTTTTATTATTTTCAATCAGTCGGTATCATGGAATTTAAGTTCCTGTAATCCGAGGATTAGCAATACAAATGATATTGTCATACCACCGCGTTGTGAAATCATTACCAAAATCAATGCAAATAATGTTAAAGAAGAAAGAATTTGTTTCTCAAAAGAAATTCAAGAAGGTGTTTACGTAAGCAATTGCCTGATAAAACTCGTAAACAATGTTTGTTTTGTTAGTATTGTAAATTCAAGTGAGAATGGGGTAATTTTAAAAGATATCGAGTTGAATATTAAAAGTTTAAATAATTATAATGTTATACGAATCTCTAATAACTCTGAAAATAATCGTTTATCTAAACTACGCGAAAAAATCGGATGTAATCATATGAACTCCTTAGAACGTGACTCTATTATAAACATTTGTGATGAATACAACGATTTGTTTTATTTAGACGGAGACAAACTGACCTATACCAATGCCATTACTCATAGAATTCCTACTATCCCTGATATTAATCCCGTAAACGTGAAACCTTATCGTATTCCAGAACAACAAAAGAAAATCATTGAACAACAAGTAAATAAAATGATAAATGAAAATATTGTCGCACCAAATAATAGTCCATGGAATTCACCACTTTTAATAGTTCCCAAGAAACTTGATAGTTCTGGTAATAAGAAATGGCGTGTAGTAGTGGACTTCCGCAAATTAAATGATCTGACTATCAGTGATGCTTATCCATTGCCAAATATCAATGAAATCCTAGATCAATTGGGAAAATCAAAATATTTTAGCACTTTAGATTTAGCAAATGGCTTTCATCAAGTTTTATTAAATCATGAAGATAAGGAGAAGACAGCCTTCAGCACTTCTTACGGTCATTATCAGTACATTAGAATGCCTCAAGGACTAAAAGGATCTCCTGCAACGTTTCAAAGGTTGATGAATTGTATTCTGACAGGACTTCAAGGAATTAAATGTTTTACTTATTTGGATGACGTAGTAATATATGGTCAAAATTTAAACGAACACAATACAAAATTAATTGAAGTACTTGAACGATTTCGTAAATTTAATTTGAAATTACAGCCTGATAAGTGCGAGTTTTTGAGAAAGGAGATAGCTTATTTAGGTCACGTCATCACTGAAAATGGTATCACTCCAGATCCAAATAAAATTTCAGCAATACAAAATTTTCCAGTTCCTAAAAATACCAAACAAATTAAATCATTTTTAGGTTTAGCTGGGTATTATAGAAAATTTATTCAAAATTTCTCAAAAATATCTCAACCGCTAACTGAACTATTGAAAAAGGATAAAGTTTTTAATTGGTCAGCTAAATGTTTTGAATCGTTCCAATCCTTGAAAACTATGATGATAAATCCGCCCCTGCTGCAATATCCTGATTTCACAAGAGAATTTATTCTAACCACTGACGCAAGTAATATTGCCATTGGATCAGTACTATCGCAAGGAATAATCGGAAAAGATCTTCCAATAGCTTATGCAAGTCGTACTTTAAATAAAGCTGACACAAATTATAGTACAATAGAGAAGGAATTACTAGCAATAGTTTGGTCAGTCCGGCATTTCCGCCCTTATCTATATGGTCGCAAGTTTAAAATAGTCACAGATTATAAGCCTTTGTTATGGATTTTCAACATCAAAGATCCAGGGTCGCGATTAATTCGTTGGCGTCTTAAATTAGAAGAGTACGAATATGAAATAGTTTACAAAGCAGGCAAATCTAATACTAATGCAGATGCATGGAGTCGCATATATGAAATATCTATTCAAGAACCATCCTATGATGAATATTTAAAAGAAATTGAGTCTAAAATTATTATTAACCAAAACATTATTGAAAAAAATACTGATTTATTTCAAGAATCTCAAGAATTCAGTTTAGCCCATTGCATTAGCCAAAATTTAAATGTGAATGAAGGAATCGCTAAACAATTTAAAGATAAATTTCAGGAAATAGATGTTTTGAAGTCACAAAATCCTAGATTACATGATTTGGTGTATTTAAATCAAAATAATCGTTTCATAATTTATTTGATCACAAAAGAAAACCACTTTGATAAACCAATCTATGAAGATTTATATAAAACTCTATTTTGTTTAAAACAATTCTGCAAAAATAATAATATTTCAAAATAAGCCATGCCCAGATTAGGTTGCGGTAAAGACAGACTCGAATGGGAGAACGTTAGAACAATGATAAGATTCTTATTTAAGGACACTTCAATTATAATTCACGTTTGTTGTTTAGAAGATGGTAATACCTATACTCCAGATCAAATTAATCAGATTTTAAATGAATATCATGTTACTCCATTAGGGGGACATCAAGGTAAAAACAGAACTTTTAGGCGTATTTCAAATTCTCATAAATGGCCAAAAATGTATAAAGACATAAAGAAATTTGTTAGATCTTGTCCAACTTGTCAGAAAAATAAAATATCTACACATAGTAAACTCCCAATGGTTATTACATCTACATCTAAGAAACCGTTTGAGAAAATAACACTCGATATAGTAGGTCCACTTCCAGTAACTAATAATGGAAATAAATATTTACTTACCTTTCAAGACGATTTAACTAAATATTCCGAAGCAATGCCTATATCAAATCAAGAGTCAATTACAATAGCAGAGAATTTCGTTAAAAATATAATTTGTAGACACGGTATACCTGGGTCAGTACTTACAGATCAAGGAGCTAATTTTCTTAGTCAATTATTTAAAGACACGTGCAAATTATTAAAAATGACTAAATTGCAAACAACAGCATTTCACCCACAGTCTATAGGTAGTCTCGAAAGAAGCCATCAAACTTTAGCAGAATACTTACGTCAATATGTAAATAAAGATCAAAATGATTGGGATAATTGGATCCCATATGCAATGTTCTGTTACAATACTACACCGCATAATTCTACAAATTTTACCCCTTTCGAACTATTATACGGATTTAAAGCAAATATACCTTCAGCGGTTACAAAAAATCCCGAAATTAATTATAATTATGATTATTATAACAATGAGCTGAAAGCTAGGCTTCAACACTCACATCAAATAGCTAGAGAAAATCTTATACGTAATAAAGAAAAAAGTAAAGAATTTTATGATAAAAATTTAAAACCTTTAAGGCTTAAGGTTGGTGACAAAGTTCTTTAAAAAATGAAGCTGTTCCAAAAAACAAATCTAAAAAGCTACTTCCTTTATGATCAGGTCCATATAATGTCATTGAAATAAATTCTGAGGTAAATACAACTATTGTTGTAGGTGGGAAAAGAAAAAAAGTTCACAACAATCGATTAAAGTTATTCGTGGAATGAACAATGATCTCTACTCAAAGTTTAAAATTCATTTGTTCTTATTTCAAGATTCAATTCAGTTTAATTATTTAAAATCGTATGTTTATTTACAGATGAATACCATGTTGAGGTCCGTGAAGTCATTCCCATTTTTACTAATTTTATTCCAAACCATCGTCAGTCAATTGTTAAATATTACTCAAATAAAATATAGCCCAGGCATTTATTCTGAAAACATTGCCAAATTTCAAGTTTATAATGATGAATGGAAATTTATCACGTATATAAATCAGGATAATTATGTGAATGAATATAAAAGTGTCAGAATATATATCGAGCAAACAAGATCGGTATGTGATTGTATCCTTACTATATTACCAGAAAATCAATGTAATTATTTTGTTAAGACCTTAAATAGTACTATGAAGAATTTAGACACTAAAAACTTGCTCATTAACAATTTATTAGGAGTAAGTCCTCGAACAAAGCGAGAGTTAATGAACGTAATTGGTAAAATTTCCAAAACTCTCTTTGGAACTTTAGATGAGGATGACGCTGAATATTACAATAAACAAATTGAAATTTTAAATAAAGATGAAAAACATATCTATACATTAATTAAAGAGCAAACGTCTATATTTTATAGCACCATTAAAGTTCTAAATAGCACTACAAATGATGTGTATAAACACATGAACGAATTTCAAGCAAAGTTCAGAGATGCCGCCTCTTTTATAAATAATATGGTTAGAGTCACTAATAAAACAAACTATGTTAATGAACCATTTCAAAACAAGATGAGTTATTTGCAATGACTACTTTATTAATTGATAATTTTCAACTGAATCAAATTAACCTATTAAATGTAATCACAGATGCACAACAAGGGATCTTAAATCCACTTGTAATAAATCCTTTAACTTTGCTAGAACAAATGTCGAAAGTACAAACATACCTACCTCATGAATTGTCATTCCCTATAACTCTTAATATTGAGAATGCTCATATATTATATAGGCTAATTATGCCTCATGTTTATTATTATGATAAACATTTATCCTTTGTTTTAACAATACCTTTAGTATTTAATCGAGTGTATAATCTAGTTAAGATGACGAGTCTCCCCATATCAATCTCAGAAGATTATTTTGCTTTTATGCTACCTGAACATCCATATCTTGTAATCGATAATGGAAAACAACATTATTTTCTTATTGACGAAAATTCCTTGAATAATTGCCATTTTATTAAATCGCAGTTATGTTATATTTGCAAACAGAGTCAACCAATTTACTATGTTCATTTAGATGACAGTTGCGAATCAAAATTAATCCTTCCTGTAAATAATATTCCGGAGTCATGTGATAAAAGGATAATGAAAAAATCTCATCCGATTTTCATACAGTTAGCAAAACAAAATTCTTGGTTGTTCGTTATGCCAAAGGAAGACAGGATTTCAATGTTTGTAAAAATGAAAATACTAAAATGATCAAGTTAAATAATACCGGAATTTTAACTATGAATAATAAGTGCATTATCTATTCAGATTCGTTGGTTTTGAGACCACACAAAGTATATTCTAGCAAAATAGACATTGACTTTATTCCTCCTTTATCAATAAAAAATGATATAAATATTGGTCAAATTACCCAAATGAAATTACCATAACTTTTGTTTAAACATAAAATAATCACAGCAACTGACAGTCATCAAGATTTAGGAAAAATAAGTTATAATTTGGATAAATTAGAATTGGAGTTAAAGCAGAATAATGAGATCCGAGACTCTACACAAAACAATGTTTTCTATTTTTATTGGTTTTATGCATTAGTTATAATTATTACATTTATGCTTATCTTTCGAAAATATATATTAAAAATATATACCACTGAGACGGGTTTGCCGTCAGAGTTTTAAAGTTAACATTCGAGAGAGCATAATCAAAAAGGGTTAACATTCGGACTTCTAGTAAAAACTTTCCGGGAGTTTCAGTTGTGTTTCAAAGTTGATATCTGTTCGTGTAACTAAAAGCGCGGATAACAGGATAAATCAAAAGGCACATTTCGTGTATTGTGTAATCTTATTTCGACAAATAAACATGTATTGAAAGATACCAAAGTGTTTAAGTACGAAAAGATCCCATAAAAATAAATATTGTTTAAACTGTTGCGACAAGCCAACCACGCAACAATATTTCTAATAACATTATTTCATAATATTAACAATGAGTTAACAGTTTGTATATTTGAAATAAATTGTGAAAAATTGTCAGCCATCGGGATTCGAACCCGAGACCCCTATCTTGCCGGGACAGTGCTCTTACCAACTAAGCTATTGGCTGCTCTCCTCTCGATGATTAATAATATCCTCAGCAGTTATACGACTTTAAAAGTGAAAGATTGTTCAGCCATCGAGAGGAGAGCAGCCAATAGCTTAGTTGGTAAGAGCACTGTCCCGGCAAGATAGGGGTCTCGGGTTCGAATCCCGATGGCTGACAATTTTTCACAATTTATTTCAAACATTATTTCATAATATTTATATTTTCCTTTTTGTACCAGACTAGAAAATGGCCATAATCATGTGCCGAAACGTCGTCTTTTGGTTGTTATAATAATAAAGAACTTTAAACATTTTAAGCTTTTTATCCAATAAAACCTCCCAATTTGCTTATTAAATACGAGTAAATCTGCAATATTTTCGTGTCATATTTTAGTTATTTTATGTAAATATATTATTTTATTGCGACTAAAAATATTGTAATCAATGAAATTTATTTGTTTCAATTTTTTTTATATAAGACACCTGGTGATGGTACACACACGGTAACTTAATAGGCCAGTTGGCAGGGCGTTTAAAAGAGGCTATTGTGGAAATAAATGGTGGCTAACTGGAATACATTTTATTCTCTTTATTGGGATCTCTAAAAAGACAAACTAATTTTGCACCCGCTAGCGACCCCGGCTTTCGCTGCCATCTTGGATCAAAGATGCTGTAAATGACTTTTTGGCCAGTAGTCCGTATCAAAATTTTATAAGTATACAAAGTTAAAACCCATAAGTTTTTGTAAAGAAAAGGGTTCTTGCATTTTTACCTAGGATGAACTCTCAAGGATATATGTCAAAAAATAGTTAACCACAATAACAAGTAATGATAAAAATTTAAATTACTCAAAAAACTAACAATTTTAAATATTTAATACATAGTATAATTGGTTTTACTATTTATAACAGTTTACATTCGTCGAAGGAAGTAAAGTATTGATGATTTTTAAATATTTTTTTTTCAACGCTTTTCTATATATTCTTCCACAACTCTGTTGTTATCGTATCTTTTAATTGAAACGTTTTTTTCTATTATTGAGTCTAGAAATAATTTACAAATGAAAAATATCGACCAAATTCAGTTTTCCGCCATTTTCTAGTAACCTATGTGAATTTTGGGCAAAACAAAAGCACAACTAAGATGACACCCCTAAAGCGTACCACATTACTCGTTTAACCGAGGTCGTATATCTTATAGTTTCTGCCCAGTGGTGACCTTCGAACTCCAGACAGCCTGTATAGCTTCAATTAACGTCCGACACAGACACACACACTGTCCAGAAAAAAATCGGAGTAGGGTATGAACAAAGAAACGTTTGTCTTAATTTAAACGTATTTAAATAAAATTATACGAGATATTGTCAAAAATGTTATCTAAAGAAATCATAGCTTTTCGTCTTGAATCTTAGTTTATTAATGGAAATAAATTAGAAACGGCGAATGGCAATATTCTGTGCCCTTCTTTATTATCTTTTTCCATAAAATTACATTTCAAGATCAAATTTGATAACTTGACTTTTGAATTGAATAATGATCAGACATATAAATTTTTCTGTTCATAGCTTAGTCCGAATTAGAATTTTTTAAACTCACAAACAAATCTCGATGTAGTATTTCTAGCACTATCCCAATATATCTCCCTTATCAAGGATAGCGGATGGTAAAATTCTATTGTGCCGGCAGAGAAAATCTGGTCATTTTATTTTACAGACGTCTATTTATGGTAAACCTTTTTCAGCTGCGCTTAAGAGATCTTTGATGGACATAAAGGTGGGAAACACTTTTATATTGTTTATAACTAATGAAAGTTTGGGATTGCTGACTTTATTTTTATATATCCTTGAAGCACTAAGGAAGCACAAACGTTTGACGCTAGTGTGGTCGTTTGTACTTCTCAGGTGGTTGCTAACCGTGAAGTTGGCAACCACTTTTAATTTGTTAATAACTAATGAACGCTTGGGGGTTGGGGTTGCACTAATGAAACACAAACGTTTGACAGTAATGTGGCCGTTTATGCTTCTAAGGTGGTTGCTGAGCGTGAATTGGCAACCACTTTTTCTTTGTTAATAACTGATGAATGCTTGGAGCTGCTATCTTTATTTATGTATATCCTTGAAGCACTAACGAAGCACAAACTTTTAACACTAATTTGGTCGTTTGTACTTCTAAGGTGGTTGCTAACCGTGAAGTTGGCAACCACTTTTAATTTGTTAATAACTAATGAGCGCTTGGGGTTGCTTGTTTTATTTATGTTGTAACGTATTTTTCGAATACGTGTAAGAATGTTGGCGTATGGTTGCTCGGGCGCCAACGGTTCGGTAGCTGATTTGGAGACAAGGTTCGAAGAGAAATAAAAGAACAATGGTGTTGGTAGGAAGGCTGATTTATTATTCCAAGCTCAGGTACAAGAGGTCCTACGGCTGGGCGTTCCGGGTGACTATTGCGGACGGGAACGGTATGTTCTGGGGAAACGACGCTCGGCGTCGCGGCGGCTGGGTAACGGAAAGTTGATCGGATACGGTAAGGGTTATAATGCCCTAAAGTACGGAGTCCAAAAACGGAGCTTTCGGGAAAAAGATGCTCGGCGTCGCGGTATCGGTGAGGTAGAGTGCGTCAAAACAATGCGGTATTGCTTTCCAAGATGCGAGGAGTTCGAAAATGTCGTTATCCCAAAAACGACATCTGGCGTCGCGGCGCCGATGTCGCGGGATTTTGCGAGGAAGTGTTGTGGATGCGTTTCCTGGTGAGCGGGAGCGAAAAATATGAGATTCCACAAAACGACGCCCGGCGTCGCGACGACGATACGTCAGATCGCTTGCCGGTGGTAAGCTAAATACGTTTCCGAGGAGTGGTTTTTCACTTTTCGGTTTTCTCGAAAACGACGCCCGGCGTCGCGACGCCGATATGTCACGACGCTTCCTTATACCGAGTAGTATCCGAATCTGTGGTTTTCTCGAAAACGACGCCCGGCGTTGGGACGGCGTGGACGGTCGGTATTGGCCCTGGATGGTAACGCACCCTATTGGCGTCAACGCGGCGGTGGCGTCGAGGCGCTAAGGAGGTTGATCTCACCACAGGCCACTATCAGAGATGAAAACGGGGGTGACGTCGGTGCGGTGGCGTCGGGTCACTTGTAATGGCTCTGGATAGTCACGCACCTTGGCGACGTCAACGCTCGGGTTTACACGCCGGCGGCGTCGATGCGCTGAGGAGGTTGGTCTCGCGACGTGCCACTACAAGAGATGAAAACGGGGGTGACGTCGGTGCGGTGGCGTCGGGTCACTTGTAATGGCTCTGGATAGTCACGCACCTTGGCGGCGTCAACGCTCGGGTATACACGCCGGCGGCGTCGATGCGCTGAAGAGGTTGCTCTCGCGACGTGCCACTACAAGCGACGTTGCTCGCGGAAAAAAATATACTCTGGGTGTACGGGTGACGACGGCTTCACCGTGGTGACTCTGGTGTTGCTCAGAAATGTCCCCCAAGAGACGCTCTAAGCCACGCAACGAATCACGACGATGGGCAAGACAGTAACAATAATTTTCGCGAGGAGCTCACGGCGGAAGTTAAAAAAAAAACAACGGTTTGCTCACCTGGAAAATTCTGCAGGACTGCTGGAGAAGACGGAATCGATTTCTTCAAGAATACTAGTGGTTTACACACACTGAATTTACATCTCGGCGGCGCGGCTTTTATAGCCGGAGGCTGGATATTCAGGCTTTAGCTTGTTTTGCAAATGTAAGAAATCAAAAAGAGCACGTGTGATTTCAACCAAAATTTGGAAAAAATGGAACGCGGACTTCTAGTTGGAATATTTCGCTAGTACATAGTGTAAACGGTGTACTTTACGTCCGGCATGCTAAAGAAAAGTTTTTCAGCGTCGCGTGAAACAGGATAGCGCGGCAATAGCGGTTTGAACTAATATTCTTGTGACAGATCACATCGTGGAAAAGGAGAGCACGGCAAAAACGGTTTGAACTAATATTCTTGTGACAGATCACATCGTCATATCCCTGGGTTACTTCGGGAGAAAAAAGAAACGACGGACAAGGACGGTAGCCGGAAGGCCCTTTTACAAAAAGAAAAAAGTAACAAAACTTGAACGCCCAATAAAAAAATTATCCTAACTACCAAACTTAAATACAAACTAAATAACTATAACTACTAAACTAAATATATTGAATACCCTACAACTAAATAACCAGAACTATTAAATAAAGAAAAAAATTAACTAACTTAACTAATACCTAAGTAAACTTTGTCCAGTGGCACTTAACGTGTCTAACACTTTGCAAAAGGGGCACTGCACTCACGGTTGGGGAGGGGTTCAGCGTCACAGCGGGGGAATGGTGATCCTCCTGCCGTTGGGGAGCCGCATCCGTAACCTCTTCGTCAGCGGGACTCCTCGGGGCCTCAGGGACTGAACCCAGGTGTGGTAGTCCTGGCGCTGGGCTTCGGCTGGCGACAGGACCGGGGGCGGAAACGCCTGACGCGTTGGAGGGACTACGGGCGGCTCTTCTCTTCGGGGACTCTCAGGATCTGGACTCAAGGACCTCAAGATGTCCCAGAGTTCCTGGACGGCTTCTGGCACGGAGGGTTGGGCTGCTTGGCTGCTAGACGCGATGGGAGGAGGTTGGCGATCCTGGAGGTTTCCGGCACGTTCTTCTTGGACCGCATCACCTTCGGAATCGGACTGCAGCGGTGATGCGGTCAAGTCGATGACGTCCTCTAAGGGGGACGGCGACCGGTACGGCCGGATTACCGGTGGCGCCTGTAATTTGGGCGGGTAAGGTCCAAAGCGAGCGATGAGGGTTTTTCGGAGGGCCTCATCGCCATCACCGGGCTTCCAATCGGGGCTGCATGGGCTCGGTGGCTGGTGGTGGTGCAGTGCGGGCTGGGCGGAGGAGACGGTTTTCCAAAATCCTTATCTTGGGTCGGGTGACCCGTCCTGTTGCTGGCAGCTTGCTGGTGTTGCTGCCTGCCCTACCTCCCACCCTAACAGGACGGGTTGGTCGACGGATCCACGGGGCTGGTGCTTGACTCATTCTGGAGAAGGAATGGGTTTGAGGTCTTTAATGTGGATATTCTTTAACGTTCGACCGTGAGCTCCGCGCAAATCATATACGTTTGGGGAATGTTTGCGGATTACTTCCCATGACCCGGAGTAACGCGGTGCTAGCTTCGCGGCAAAATTACGAGCGGCGGAGGAGAGGGGACGTTCTCTTCGCATTACTGATGAACCTAGCTCTGGCTGCCACTCTCTGCGACGTAGATTGTAGTGGTGGCTTTGAGTGTTCGCTGCGCTTGTCAGTTTTATTTTCGCTAATTCACGTAGGTCTGCCAGCTTCTGGAGGCGGTTTTGCAGTTTTTTCGGAACTTTGTTGTTTTCTGTTGCAACTTGCTCTCTGTCCTGCGTGGCTTCGTGGTAGAGTCCTGGCATCACTGGTTCACGGCCGTAATTCAGAAGGGCTGGGGAGTAACACGTTGAGTCGTGCTGACTCGTGTTTATGGCCATGGTTAGTTCAGGTAGGTGTTCATCCCAGGTTTTCTGGTTGTCCTGGCAATACTGCGCAATCATGGTCTTCATCACGCGGTTGACTCTTTCGACGGGATTACACTGGGGCGTGTATGGAGGTGTTTGTAGGTGGCGGATTCCTAATGCTGCTAGTGTCTCGCGCAGAATTCGGTTGGTGAATTCGGTGAGCGCGGGTGATAATTGCAGCGGTGGCTCTTCGCAGAGCGCGACACTCGACCCATTTAGTCATGCGGTCCTGAAGTACTAGCAGGTAATTGTTTTTTTTCTTGGAGGTTGGTAGTGGCCCCATAATGTCGACTGCCACGGTGTCCCAGGGGTCATTGATTTTAGGCGGATGCATCTTTCCAGCTGTCCCTAGCTGATTGGCTTTAAACTTTTGGCACCGGGGACACTGGCGGACATAGCGGCTGATGTCCCGGAACATTCCCGGCCAGTAATAGCGAGTGGCTATTTTAGCTGTGGTTTTAGCTACTTCTCTGTGTCCTCCAGTTAGATGGCCGTGGTTCTCCGTGAGTACGCGCTGACGGTCGGTGCGAGGAACACAGAGCTTCCATTCAGCACCATCAAGGTCGTGGGAAGATGAGATTCGCCGGTAAAGACGTTCGTTACGGATAACATAATCAGGCCATGTCTGGGGATTATTACGAACTTCTTCACAGCGTCGATGGTACCAGGGACACTCGGTTTGTACCGCGTTGATGGGAGCGTCGGTGTCGGCTGACTGATCCAGTGGCTGGCGTGAGAGGGCATCTGCAACGCGGTTCTGGGTGCCCTTTCGGTACTGCACGTCGAAGTCGAATTGCTGGAGGAACATTGCCCAGCGCGCAAGACGTCCTGGTGGATTCTCCAGCTTGTTGAGCCAGCGGAGTGCCTGGTGGTCGGTGACTACAGTAAATTTGTACCCTTCTGTGTAGTGGCGCATCTTTTGAATTCCCCAGACAACGGCAAGACATTCTTGTTCGGTGACGGAATAGTTTGCTTCGGCCCCTCGCAGGGTGCGGCTGGCATATGCTATGACTTGTTCCCCCTTGGTGGTATGCTGCACAAGCAGGGCTCCTAGCCCGTGACTAGAGGCATCAGTCTGAAGATAAAATCGGCGTGAAAAATCGGGACACCCGAGGATGAGGGCAGTTGATAGTGCCTGCTTCAGATGCTCGAACGCTTGCGTTTGTTCTTCACCCCAGCTCCATTTCTCCCGTTTCCGGAGTAGTTTAGTTAACGGCAGAGTGACCTTGGAGAAAGCGAGGATAAAGCGTCGATACCAGGAGGCGGCTCCCAGGAATTGACGGAGTTGTCTGACGTTTCGGGGTATTGTTATATCCTGGATAGCCTTAACTTTGTCGGGATCTGTATGAATACCCTCGGGGCCGATGACGTGTCCAAGATATTTGATGTGTGTTTTGCCGAACTCACATTTTTCGGGGTTTAGTCGTAAGTTGGCCGCGCGAAGCCGTTTAAATACCTCTCGCAGGTGTCCTTTGTGCTCCTCCATATTACGGCTGGCAATGATAATGTCGTCTAGATATGGTATCGCGTAGATATCCATATCCGGTCCGATGACGGTATCCAACAAACGTTGAAAAGTAGCGGGTGCCGCGTGTAGTCCGAAGGGCATTACGCGGAACTGGAAAAGTCCCCTTTCTGGCACAGTGAACCCGGTCAGTGGCTTACTGACTTCTGATAACGGGATTTGCCAATATCCCTGCTTCAGGTCTATTGTGCTGAAGACGGTGGCTTGTCGAAGCTTTTCCAGGATATTGTTGATATACGGGAGCGGGTATGCGGCCTTTTCGGTAACTTCGTTCAGCCGTCGGAAGTCTATACAGAAGCGGGGGCTTCCGTCCTTCTTGTTCACTATCACGGTAGGAGAGCTCCAGGCACTATGTGATGGTTCAATGATATCATCTGCCAACATTTTGTCGACCTCCTCATTGATGATGGCTTGCATCTTGGGGTTTCGGGGTTGGTAGCGTTGTTTGATCGGCGTCGCAACTTTAAGTCGGATATGGTGGGTAACTAGCGGTGTGGTCCCCTTTAGATTTTCGAATTTGGGCAGCTCTTCCTTCAGGAGGTCTCGGAGGGGTGTTGGCACGCTTGCTGGGATGACGGTCTGTACTGGTGCCGGAGGTATGGGGGTAATATGACAGTGTCCACCCTGGGGTCCCAGGGTAATGGTCATTTGAAATTTTTGTAACGCATCCATCCTCAGAATCATTGGCACACTCAGTGACGGTAGGCATAAGAGAGAAATTTCTTCCCAAATTCCTTCCACGTTGGCTCGAACTTTGTATTCTTCAGAGATGGTTACCACAGCCCCATCTGCCATTTGGGCTCCCTGTCGGCGGTAAACGGCGGCGGTAGTGGCATTAATGTAGGAGAGAGTGGACCCAGTGTCCACGAGTGCTCGTACTTGGTGGTGGCCTAACGTCGATGTTACGTAGATACGGCCATCTTCTCCTTGGTTGACGGCGGATGCTAGCGGGTATTGCCCTGGGGCCGCCTGGTTGATCCGCCTGTTGTTCCAGTCGGTTTGGGGTTTTCCGGACGGCAACAGTTGCGTGACAGGACGCCTCTTTTGCCACAACGGGAACAGAAAATTTGTGGAGCATTCTGGCAGTTATTCCGGAAGTGCCCCTTCTCTCCACATCGCCAGCACGCTTGTTGAACATCTACGGCGACAGCATGACTGGAGGGTACATGTTTTTGTGGTACGGTCTCCCGGTTTCGACGACTACTTGCCTTCAGTTCTTTCTGTAGCTCCTCCAATTCTCGAATTTCTTCCAGCAGAGCGTTATTCGGGCCGCAGATTTTTATATAGTCGGTACAATTGTTCTTCTGGACTGTACCCGCCGTGTCGTCGCATTAGTGTCTGGAGTTCGGTGATATAGTCCTGTCCCGTCTCGCCTGGGCGGTGCATGCGCTGGCGAATTTGTTCTTCATAGTAGTATCTCTTGTCCGGGATGAAATATTTCTCGAATTCCGCTATGAAGGTATCCCAGGTGGTGAGGCAGTCTTTATTGTTTCGATACCAGAGTATCGCGTTACCCCGTAGAAGTTCTGGCAGTGCGGTGAGTAAACGATCGCCGGTGATCCCATAGCTGGTTTGCAACTCGGTCAGGCGTTCTCGAAACATAATGGGGTCGGTTTTGCCATCATAGTGCACGTTCCATTTACGTATCATTTCGCATAGTTGAGCAGGTGTCGTTTCGGCCGACGGTTTTTCAGCGGACGCGGCTGTATCTACGGATTCTTCTTTGTCGGCGAGTGTAGTTACCTTGGTATAAAAATCAACCATGAGTTTACGTAGTTCTTCCACGGTTCCGGTATCTTCAAGGCCATAACGTTGTAGTTCCTCTTGGAGTTCCTCCTTCTTGAGGACATATATCCATTTAGTACCCATTGTCTCTTTTCAATGTCCCTGCTCGGGCGCCAAATTCTGTAACGTATTTTTCGAATACGTGTAAGAATGTTGGCGTATGGTTGCTCGGGCGCCAACGGTTCGGTAGCTGATTTGGAGATAAGGTTCGAAGAGAAATAAAAGAACAATGGTGTTGGTAGAAAGGCTGATTTATTATTCCAAGCTCAGGTACAAGAGGTCCTACGGCTGGGCGTTCCGGGTGACTATTGCGGACGGGAACGGTATGTTTTGGGGAAACGACGCTCGGCGTCGCGGCGGCTGGGTAACGGAAAGTTGATCGGATACGGTAAGGGTTATGTCCTAAAGTACGGAGTCCAAAAACGGAGCTTTCGGGAAAAAGATGCTCGGCGTCGCGGTATCGGTGAGGTAGAGTGCGTCAAAACAATGCGGTATTGCTTTCCAAGATGCGAGGATTTCGAAAATGTCGTTATCTCAAAAACGACATCCGGCGTCGCGGCGCCGATGTCGCGGGATTTTGCGAGGAAGTGACGTGGATGCGTTTCCTGGTGAGCGGGAGCGAAAAATATGAGTTTCCACAAAACGACGCCCGGCGTCGCGACGGCGATACGTCAGATCGCTTGCCGGTGGTAAGCTAAACACGTTTCCGAGGAGTGGTTTTTCACTTTTCGGTTTTCTCGAGAACGACGCCCGGCGTCGCGACGCCGATTTGTCGCGACGCTTCCTTATACCGAGTAGTATCCGAATCTGTGGTTTTCTCGAAAACGACGCCCGGCGTTGGGACGGCGTCGACGGTCGGTATTGGCCCTGGATGGTCACGCACCCTATTGGCGTCAACGCGGCGGTGGCGTCGAGGCGCTAAGGAGGTTGATCTCACCACAGGCCACTATCAGAGATGAAAACGGGGGTGACGTCGGTGCGGTGGCGTCGGGTCACTTGTAATGGCTCTTGATAGTCACGCACCTTGGCGACGTCAACGCTCGGGTTTACACGCCGGCGGCGTCGATGCGCTGAGGAGGTTGGTCTCGCGACGTGCCACTACAAGAGATGAAAACGGGGGTGACGTCGGTGCGGTGGCGTCGGGTCACTTGTAATGGCTCTGGATAGTCACGCACCTTGGCGGCGGCAACGCTCGGGTTTACACGCCGGCGGCGTCGATGCGCTGAGGAGGTTGGTATCGCGACGTGCCACTACAAGCGACGTTGCTCGCGGAAAAAAATATACTCTGGGTGTACGGGTGACGACGGCTTCACCGTGGTGACTCTGGTGTTGCTCAGAAATGTCCCCCAAGAGACGCTCTAAGCCACGCAACGAATCACGACGATGGGCAAGACAGTAACAATAATTTTCGCGAGGAGCTCACGGCGGAAGTTCAAAAAAAACAACGGTTTGCTCACCTGGAGAATTCTGCAGGACTGCTGGAGAAGACGAAATCGATTTCTTCAAGAATACTAGTGGTTTACACATATCCCACAGATTTTGCAAATATATGTGAGAATTACTTTGCAGTGAGACATGAATATATGTATTTGTATTTAAAAATGTTTTTCGATTTATGCGTACAACCAGGTAAAATATCTGGCGAGAAGTTATGTGCTGGCCACATCAGATTTTTCTTTGGTATTACATTTTTTTTAAATATTTATATTTTATAGTTTATTTACCTGTACGATTAAGTTGAGATACACTAGTATTTATTTAATAACAGTTTTAAAAAAAAAACATTGCATAGTGCTTTGTATTTGTCTTTTAAGGGCTTTAAAGTAAAATTTAAATTTTTAAAATTTTCGTTTGCTTTTCTACCTCCTATTTTAATCATTGAGTCTCACTAGATCGTCAGATTTACTAACAATTCATTTTACATAGTTTACGCATTTGTCTTCATTTAATATCATTGTTTACGCATTATTTACGCATGTAAATAATCTACCATAGTTTACGCGTAGACGCACAATGATAAGATGGCTGAGTACTAGTCAGTGGTCGCGGCGGCCGTTTTTACCGTGTAATAAACGTATATGTTTTAATATTCCAAATAACTTATTTGTTGATACGACTGTAGTTCATATAAACAAACCGTAGATGCGTCTCATGAGACACTGATCTAGTTAGTCTTCAAGACTCATTTAGTAGGGCCGGGTGTATATGATATGAGAGTTTTCAAAGGTCAGAATATTATAAGAAGAAATTACTTTCAGGGAATTGTGGAACCGAATCGCAATGAAAAAGATTTGTCCCAGGTAGACTACTTTCATTTTCAAATCTACTTAATGTAGGTTTGTATAGGTATTTTTACTATTTCTTATTATTGTATTATTGCATACCGATGTAACATTTGTAGCAATTTTATAACATTTACAATTTAAATGGGCCCTTGCCAAACCGAGTAATTCAAACGTTACCAATTTTAGGATCTAGAATTTGGGTATGAAATAATTACTCAAATATAAAGTAATAAAAAAATATATATATTGAGAATATAGTATAAAGTTATAATAATTTTGACTTGTTAGTTCGAAAGTTTAAGACCGTCTGTCTAATTAGCTATTTGTTGTTTAATAGTTGCCTTTTTCCATGTCATCATAATTTTTAGTGACTACAGTGGAAAATTCTATAAACTTATTATGTTGCAATAAATATACTGTAATCACTCTTCATAGATTGCCAACGCAACATATTGGTTGAACGTTAATGAACTCTAAATGCTTGTATGGAATATTTTAAACTGTACAGGGCATTTCGAAATTCGAGGATACGCTTCTTACAATCCTCCTACCTTTAAAAATTTGCGTTCCCTTGGGACGCACAATTTTGAAAAATTTAAATTAAATTTAGAAGAATACTATAGTTGAGTGGACATCCTATGGTACAAGTTTTTCATATACTACTACTATTTAACATTACTATAATACTTTAATAAATTGTTATGGGTCACAGTGTAAGAGAGGGGTGGGCGTCGATTTTTTTTATTTTTTTATTTCTTGTCATGTATGGATCAGCCTGTAGTTGAGACGGGTTCACTCGTCCGCTTGTCCTTGGTTGATACGTGAATAGATGCCTTGGAATGTGCTGATTTTGCAGCCCTCTCCTTGTATTTCGCACTGGTGTAACCGTGAGTATACTGTGCATGACATGTGACTCCATTTCATATAAACAAACAAACAAACAAAATTAAGTACACATTTTTAAATACTAATTATTTTAATTCCCATTATTACTCTAATTTTAATGTATAATCTAAGATAGTATTAAACCTAATCATCTAACCAATGTTGCATCGGGGCAGATGGTTCTGGAGTTCTCTCAATGATTTCATTTGTTTCCGTTGCTATTATGTTATCTATAATCCACGGTTACATATCGTCGTTGTCTCTATTAATTTAACTGCAAAAATTTTGTCAGTTTGCTCTATCACGACATATCTTTTATTTGTTCCAAATTTTGTTATTGAATTCTGAACTATGGTCGCGGCGCCATTATAAATAACAGAAAATTTTGAATTTTGACAATTTACCTGTGTGGTTCTGTCCCAAATAGTTTCACCAATTTCCAAATCCATGCAATATCCATCAGTAAATGAACAAAGCACACCGCCTTTTAGACTTATTTCATTTGACTCTAATTTTACAGAGGCTATATAATTTGTTAGTGTAATTTTGATCGCTGCTTGAACTACGACATTTTCGTATGTTATACCATTCTCGGTGTAAGTTCCGCTGCTACATTTACCGTCCATATTCGTTGTTCCTGCTAGATTCACTGACGCCGATATTGTTCCGTTACTTACTAGTTTGTCTATAATTTGTTTATTGAATCCAATGTAAGTTTTTGTGCGATGCATTAGTTTACATTCGTCAGCTCCCACAGGATTGATGTAGGTCAGTATCCCATGATGAACCGCTGACGTGTTACTATGCATGCCGCAATGATGTATTACTCTAGTAACCTCTACTAGACAGGTCCGGACTTTGATGTTGTGGAAATCATTTTCCTGGATTACTTGAAGTTGTACTCTGTCTTCCTTATATCCCTTTTCTGGGTCTGGGCAGTCTGCTACGTCTCTTATCGAAATTGTGGTGATATTGGTGGCTGGACCTCGGCAGTCATAGGCTACGAGGGGCGTTGTTACTGGCAAGAGGGTCAATAGGATGGCACACGTGATTGCTACAACATAAACACATAAATTTAATTTCTTCTCCACGGTGAACAATTTAATATCCATGGTAGAATTTGTACCGGTCCGTGACTTCTGGTGTGGTACCGAGGAGTGGTCGGTGTTCTAGGCTGTTCTGGGACATTTACGGTTACACTATTTTCTTTGTCCAACAATGTTGCATGATAATAATTTCTTTGCGCATCTGTAGTGTCAATTACTGCTGGTTGAGAATTTACTTTAGAAGAATTTTGATTATTTTTATTTAATTCTGGATGTGGTTTATCTAAATCCGCTTTAAAGGGTTTAATTCGATTTACATGTACTTTAATAATTTTGTCGTTTTTGTCTGATTTAATGTCATAATTTACTGGGCTAGTTTTAGCTGCAATAAAGTACGGTCCTGTCCACGGTTTTGCAAGTTTGCGCGAAAGTCCTACGGTCTGAGTTGCATTATGTAAATATACTGCGTCTCCAATATCATATTCTGTCATATGAGTATTTTTATTAAATTGTTTATTTCTAGCGTCCGTTGATTGCTTTAACTTTTGAGTAACTTGTTCAAATGCAATATTTAATCTTTCGCGTAATATATATAATTTTCGCGTAATATATATAATTTTCATCATAATCGTACCGTAATGTCTGTGGTCTTATGTCATCGTACGGTAATTCCATATCTCTACCGTGCATTAAATACAATGGTGTTTCGTTAGTCGAAGTGTGAACGCTACTTCTATATGCCATAAGCACATAGGGCAGCCATTCGTCCCAGTTAGTTTGGTCTCTGTCAATAAAGTGTGATAGAATATCTTTGAAAACACGATGACTGCGCTCAATAACACCATTTTTTTCAGGGTGATATGCTGTCGTTTGGATTTTTTCAGTGCCAAATATTTTTAGTACTTCTTTGAACATTTTAGACATAAAATTTGTGCCGCGGTCAGTTAACAATTGCCTTGGTGGTCCATGTCTAGCAACAATTTGTTGTGCGAATATTTTAGCAACTGTGTCTGCTTTGTTATTGGGGATAGCGAACGCTTCAGGGTATTTGGTAAAGTTGTAGTCAGTGGTCCAACAATGTCCATTGAAGTTCTTTGAAATGGTCCATTTACTTCTTGAAATTCTTGTAGTGGCGCAGATTTTTGATGAGGAGATGTTTTACGTTCGTTGCAGGAATGACATTTATCACAATAGTCTTTGATGTCTTTTGTCATGTTTTTCCAATAAAATTTTTCTTTTATTCGTTTAGATGTTTTCTCCACTCCTTGGTGTCCAGCATAGGGTAAATTATGATAATCATGTATCACTTTGAAAATCATTGTTTTGGGAACTACCAATTTATGATGTCGGTCACTACCTTGTTTTTCTTTAAATAATAGATTTTCTTCGTCCGTAAAATATCCATCACAATTTTTTAACTTTTGTATGTCATTGTCCTCGTTTTGTTTACGTAGTATCGTTTGTCGGTCCCAGATAGGAACATATGCTGAGTCGTCATTCATTGTGTTCTCTACTGAGTTCACAGGGATTCTAGACAGTACGTCGGCGTTGATATGCTTTTTCCCTGGTCTATGTATGACTTCATATTCGTGCTCGCTAAGTAATAATGCCCATCTCGCTAATCGGGATTGGGGGTCTTTGAGTGATATTAACCATTTCAGTGGTTTGTGATCTGTTATTACCACAAATTTTCGACCATACAAATAACACCTATAATATTTTATACCCCAAGTGACTGCTAAACATTCTAATTCTGTAGTTGTGTATTTCATTTCATGTTTGTTTAGCTGTCGACTTGCGAATGCGATTGGTTTTTCAGAACCTCCTACCTTTTGATTTAATATAGCGCTAATTGCTGCCCAATAGCGTCTGTTGATAGAATGAATTCTTTATTAAATTGTGGATGTATAAGTACTGACTTAGAACATAGAGCTGTTTTCAATTGTTCAAAAGAGTTCTCACAGTCTGATGTCCAAGTAAATTTTTCATCTTTTCTTGTTAAGTTGGTCATGAATATGTCGGCAAAATTTTTGATGAATCGTCTGTAAAATCCAATTAAACCAAGAAAAGCTCTAATTTCTTTAACATTTTTAGGTTTTGGGTAGTTTTTGATTACAGATATTTTACCAGGGTCTGGTAAAATTCCTGTTTCATTAATGATATGTCCGAGATATTTAGTTTCAGGTAGTAGAAATTTACATTTTGATGGTTGTAATTTTAGATTGGCTTGTCTTATTCTATCAAATACCTGTCTAAGCCGTTCTATATGATCGTCTATACCTTGTCCATTGAATACTATTACGTCGTCTAGGTATACAAGACATCGTTCTCCAGTCAGTCCTATTAAAACACTATTCATCAGTCGTTGAAAAGTACTTGGCGCATTTGATAACCCAAATGGCATCTTCGTAAACTGATAGTGTTGTCCGTTGGTTGTAAATGCAGTTTTTTCCTTATCTTTTTCTTCCATTTGCACTTCCCAGTACCCTGAGGCTAGATCAAGTGTGGAGAAAAGATTTGCGTTACCTAACTGATCTAAAGTTTCTTGCATATTAGGAACTGGAAAATGATCTTTCTTTGTTATGGCATTTAACCCTCTAAAATCAATACAAACTCTGATTTTCTTTTCCCCGTTCTCAGCTTTCTTGGGAACAATAACTACAGGGGCAGACCATGGTGAGTCAGATGGTTCAATGACTCCCGCATCTGACATGGATTGTAATTCCTTCGTGAGCAGTTCTTTTTGCGCGTGTGGTACTCTGTAGGGCGCTTTCGCTATGGGCTGCACATTTTCTTCCAATATTATTTTATGTTTAATGTTGTGGGTACAACCCAATTTTGAATTTTTCCACATGAATATGTCGGCATATTCATTTAAAAGATGAATTATTTTCTTTTTAGCATCGCCTTTTAAATGTTGGAGGTCAAAGTTCGTCTCTAAATCTTCTTTATTTGCAATAGAATTTCTGTTCCAGTGAACACTATTCACTCTCATATTTTCATATATTTTATTTTCTTTCATTTCTTCTTTATTTACTTCTTCAACTAGTTCCGCTTTACCTAGTCTTGCATTTCGTGGAACTGTTATATTCTTATTTGTTGTATTAATGAGTTGCACTACAATCTCTCTTTGTCCTTTTGCAATTGACCTTGCAACCATGATTCCATGAATGTTAACTTCTTCGGGTTCAATCAAGATGGCGCGTGCGGGGTTGATCAGATCCTGCACTGCTTTGCATTGAATTTCGCTCATCGGAGGGATTTTGATAGCTTCCTTCATTCGCACCCAGCTATGGCCAGTAGCTGAATTCTTCGAATTGGCTTGATCCATCTCGGTTTCGCGTTTTCTTTGCTGCGTCATCTTAACTGAATTGCTCGCGTCTGACGTCATCTTCCTATGACCTTCCTTAATATGTGGACTTGTATTACTTTCACACTTGCTTGTCTCAGGTTCCATTGC
This sequence comes from Harpalus rubripes, assembly GCA_963082715.1. Lineage (NCBI taxonomy): Eukaryota > Metazoa > Arthropoda > Insecta > Coleoptera > Carabidae > Harpalus > Harpalus rubripes. The sequence continues at coordinate 45,317,153 of OY720450.1, forward strand.
TCCGACAATTTCTGCTGAATGTGAACTGTTCTTGTCATTGCTCATACAGAGTTGTATACGTTCATCGCCTATTATTACTGTTTTCTTCTTATAATTAATTAACGCCTCATAACATTGTAAAAAATCTCGACCCAATAGTCCAACAGCTTGTAATTTTAATTCATTTGAACATATTATACATGTGAAAGGTAAATTTTTATTACGGTAAGAATATGCTATTTCTGCAGTTCCAAAGTAATTTATTGTGTCACCTGATATTGATGTTAGATTTCCTACATTTTCTTTTATTATCTTTTCGTCTTTCACAAATTTTTGTTTAATAATTGAAACTGCAGCTCCTGTATCTACTAATAATTTTACTTTTTGATTTTTAATTTTTAACGTAATAAAATTTGGAGTTGCTGATAAAACTGAATCTAGATGGGGGATAATTATATTGGGTTCTACTTTTTCTAGTTTGACCTCCCGTGTTGAGGCTTGGACGAGAGGTGTTGCCCGTTTAAATTTTGCGTAGTGTAGGATTGAGTGTTGTTTTTGTGGTAAGTGGGCTGAGTCCTGTACTGTCCTTGCTTTGTATAACTATTCCGTGCATTACTGTTGTAACTTGATCCTGCTTGATGTGAAATTGTTCTACCTCTATCGTAATGGTTTTGAGATATATTATTGTTAAGTTTTCGGTAATTTGAATTGACATAATTGTTCCTATTTCCATTCTGATTGTTTCTATTTATGTAAAGTCCATTCATTGAATTCTGTCGGCACCCAATTGCTATATGACCTGGCTTTTTACATTTATGGCATATGTCTTGCCTTCTTAATCTACAATCTTTAGCTATATGATTTGTTCTGTTACAAATGAAGCACTTTTTAATATTTGGACCTGGTTTTCTATTTACTACCCAATTTCTAAATTTTGAAACTTTTGATTATATAATTCCATTTCTTCCCTTTCAGCTAGAGTCACCGCATCTTCAAAGGTTAAGTCTCTATTACTGTCCATTATTGTCCGAATATACCGTTTAATTTCAGTTCTTAGCCCTAGTTTAAATTGATACAATATTAATTTTGAAGCAAAATTTTCTTGTACTTCTCTGTCTTCTTTTAATAAATCATTTTAAGTCGTCTAAGTCTGGTCGCAAAATTTTGAACAGATTCTCCTACATTTTGTTTACAGTTAGAAATTTCATTATAAATTTGTCCCGGCATCCTACGCTTAGTGAATCTTTCTATAAATAATTTCTTAAAGTCTTTATATTTAGTGAAACGGTCTTTCAGTTCCGGTCGGGTTAAGTAACATTCGAATGCGTCACCTGTCAGTCTACATTTAATTAAGTCTATGACTTGCTTTTCGTCCCATCCTTCTATATTAGTTCTTAATTCTAATTTTTCAAAAAATTCAACAACATTTTCTCCATTAAATTGTTCTATTGTCTGCGCGACAATTCCAAATTGAAAATTTTTGCTACTTTCTTGTATAGAAATCTGTGCCTTACCTGTACCCGAACCTCCCAGGCCACCGCTTCCTCCTGCACCAACACCACCAGAGCCGCCGGTTCCTCCTGTACCAGAACCCCTAGAGCCACCAGATCCTCCTGCACCAGAACCTCCTGCGCTTCCGCTGGCACTACCAGGCATTTTAACACTCGCGGTCGCGATACACCTATCACTAGACAAATTGATATTATTTGAACCCTCATGAGAAGATCAGATATACTGATTTCTCTAATTTGGCAGATATACCCCTAAACCGCTGCCACCAATTGTAACGTGGGGTGTTTTCAACCCCAACACTACAAATTTAAATGGGTCCTTGCCAAACCGAGTAATTCAAACGTTACCAATTTTAGGATCTAGGATTTGGGTATGAAATAATTACTCAAATATAAAGTAATAAAAAATATATATATTGAGAATATAGTATAAAGTTATAATAATTTTGACTTGTTAGTTCGAAAGTTTAAGACCGTCTGTCTAATTAGCTATTTGTTGTTTAATAGCTGCCTTTTTCCATGTCATCATAATTTTTAGTGACTACAGTGGAAAATTCTATAAACTTATTATGTTGCAATAAATATACTGTAATCACTCTTCATAGATTGCCAACGCAACATATTGGTTGAACGTTAATGAACTCTAAATGCTTATATGGAATATTTTAAACTGTACAGGGCATTTCGAAATTCGAGGATACGCTTCTTACAGTACAGTAACAATTTAACATTCACCTAAAAGTTTACCATTTACATACTATTTTATTGTTGTAATTTTGCTAATTTTTAATTCAATATTATTGAGTTTACAGTTTTGTATAATTTAATTTCCCATTAATTTTGATACAGCTCGGTCTGATCTTGGAAATAAATTCATTGTTAGCGGGACGATAAAGTTTTACCCCTGCTACCAAGGTAGGTTTTTTTGATTATAACTAGTGGGATAGGTATCAATATTAAATTAGTTCTATTACAAATTACAAGTACTATAGAGAGCAGTACTTGGCGACAGCCGCACGATACAATACATAATGAACAAAAATATGGAAGACAAGGTATTAGAACTTTAATAGAAGAAAAAATTAATTAAATGTCAGTTTATTTAAAAATAACTTCATTTTTGGGATTTTAAATAGAGTGAACATATTTTTATTTAGTTTTAAAAAGAAACCTATTTTTTATCTCTTCCAACAATAAGATTTGTAAAAATAAGTGAACATTATCTCGCGTGACCAATATATTTTATTATGAATCGCAGCGATATTCGGCTGCGACTTGCCGCGTTATAGGAAATCGGAAATCCTACAATTTTGTAATTCTGCACATTAGTCCAGTCATTGCGTAGAAAATAAGGGTTTATTAAACAAAAGTATTTTTGATTTTTGGATGTTATATATTTAGGGGTTTTAATAAAAAATACAAGTTTTCTATCTTAGGGCCCTTCGGGAAGCGCCGCCAGCTTGGAAAAATGAGACGAAAAATCGGTTTTTCAAAATATCTCTTCATCAACAAGCTTTATAGCAAAAGTAGTTATGTTCAAATTTGTTGCAAATGAAATTCCCTACAACTTATATTCAAAACATTTTTTTCTATAACCAATAGATAGCGCGCCACAGCGTTCCAAACAGAGCAAATTTTTGAAAATTTTCTTTATGCTTCATTTGAATCATATTTTAATATATTTATATATATATATATATATATATATATATATATATATATATATATTTACTTTGTTACAAATTATTTATTATTATTCATTAATTATTATTATTTTTATTATTATTATTATTATTATTATTATTATAAAAGACATTGCCATAATAAATTAATACAAACTTAAAATAAATATTATAACCATTTTTATTTAATCATGGCTAATTTAAACATTTATTATCAAAATGTGGGAGGCATTAAATCAAAACTGAGTGAAATTTATAATATCATGCTGTGATTATGATTTAATTTTTTTAAGTGAAACGTGGTTTAATGATAGTATTCTCGACTCAGAAATATGTGACAATAATAAATACTTTGTGTATCGTCGTGATAGGTGTGATCCCTACAAAAAAGAAGGAGGCGGTGTACTTATTCTCGTGGCTAACTACTTAAAATCTACAAATTGTTCTTGGAACTCTATTGCCGAAGACATATGGGTGACAATTTCACCATCATCCCAAATTAAAACTCATGTGTGTTGTGTGTACATCCCTCCAACTTCTCCACCAGATGTTTATATTTATCATTTTAATAAAATAAATGAAATATCGATGAATCACACTAATGACAATTTCATAATTATTGGAGACTACAATTTGCCACATATTGAATGGAATGTAAATAATAATAATAATAATAATAATAATTTAGATCCATTTATTTTAAGACGGAATATTGTAAATCATAAGTTCATTAATATGTTAAATTTATGCAACTTACTGCAACATAATACTATATAAAATGGCAACCACAACATATTGGACCTTGTTTTAAGTTCAGTCCATTGTAGAGTAGAACAATGTCGGTCTCCTCTCTATAAACCTAGTATCCACCACCCTGCTTTACTAATAGTTTTTAACTCAGATCTTATTAAACCAATAACAATTAATAATAGTCTTGTTTATAATTTTAAGAAATGTAAATATGAAGAAATAATTTTCGAACTAAGTTCTATAGAATGGAAAACTAAATTGAATAATGATAATGTCAACACCAATATTGAAATATTTTACAATATAATTTATAATTTAATAAATGATTATGTACCTTCTACAGCTATAAAAAATCTAAGTATCCACCATGGTTTTCCAAATCACTAATTAAACTCATAAAAGAAAAAAATAAATTCCACAAAAAATGGAGGATTTATAAGAGGCCATCAGACTATGACACATTCTCTTTACTTCGACATAGAACTAAAATAAAAATTTCTTAAGTCTATAAATCTTACTTACACAATATTGAAGCTGGAATTAAAACAACTCCGAAATATTTTTGGTCTTATACAAAAACATTGAAAAAAAATCCAGGAATTCCTAATGTTGTTAAATATAATGATAATTTTGCCGAAAGTGGCCCTGTAATCTGTGATGCCTTTACCAAATTCTTTAAATCAGTATACATTAGTGACATTGACATAAAATCGCATAGAGTAAATGTTAGCAATCAGATCTCTCATAACAGTGTAATAAATATAAATGCAATTAAATTGGAACATGATGACGTACTAAATTATTTAAAAAGCATGAATATGTCCAAAGGATGCGGTCCAGATCAAATCCCCCCAATTTTCATTAGAAATTGTGCTATTTACCTGACCGAACCTTTATTAATTTTATATAATCAATCACTAAAATTAGGTGTTTTCCCGAATAAATGGAAAACTTCACATATCACCCCAATACTCAAATCTGGCAACATTAATGACGTGACTAATTACAGGCCGATTTCTATTCTGTCAACCTTCAGCAAAATTTTTGAAGCTCTGGTGATAAGCAAACTAAAAAATGAATTACTTAAAGTCATAATTCCTGAACAACACGGTTTTTGTGCAGGTAAATCAGTTTTAACAAATCTTATTCAATTCACTGATTATCTGTCATCTAGCATGGATAAAAGAATACAGGTGGATGCAATATATACAGATTTCAGGAAAGCTTTTGACCGAGTTCATCACTCAACACTGATACATAAATTAAATAATCTTAGAATTCATGGTTCGTTATTGCGTTGGGTAAATTCCTACATCACTAACAGATCTCAGCTTGTAGTATGTAATGGGTATAAATCTGAAATAATAAATGTAACATCCGGGGTGCCACAAGGCTCACATTTAGGTACGCTATTGTTTAACTTGTTCATAAACGACATAGGTAATTGTTTTAAAAATTCCCACTTCCTGCTATATGCTGATGATCTCAAAATTTATAAAACTGTTACTAGCACGACGCACAACAACTGCAAAGTGATTTAGATAGGCTTTCTGAATACTGTCAAAATAATCTCCTATCTTTAAACGTATCTAAATGCTGTGTTATAAATTTTAGTAGAAATAAAAATCTTATCAAATACGACTACAACCTTAACAACACATATTTAATAAATAAAAATTCCGTTAAAGATCTTGGAGTTCATTTTGACAATAAATTATTATTTACCCAACATGTTGAAATTACTGTAAAAGCAGCCTACAAAATGTTTGGCTTCCTGCTAAGAGTTACAAAGAACTTCACTACACCTGAAACGGTAGTACGTTTATTCAATAGCCTTATTAAATACAAACTAGAGTATGCGAGTACTGTATGGAATCCTGTGTACAGCTTCAATATTAGATTAATAGAAAGTACCAAGAAAAAATTTCTACACACCTGTGTTATAGATATAAAATATACCAGTTTAACTATCAATGCCGATTAAGATATTTCAATATGATGTCACTTGAGCAGAAGAACTTTGATTGATGCTATGCTTCTGTATAAGATATTTAATAACCTAATTTATTTTTCATCAATATTTGGGTATTTCAACATAAACGTTAGATATATTAATATAAGATTACGAAATTTTTTCAAATTACCACTTACTCGCACTAACAATTATAGAAATGCACCAGTTAATAGAATGATGCAAACTTACAACAGATTTCAGCACGTAGATTTTCTCTGTCTTTCTATTAACAAATATAGAAGCTTAATAATTGGTAATATTCTACCATAAACACTCATGTATTCATAATAATTATTGATGGTAGATCTTCTTGACTGGAAATTTGATGGGTAAAGGAAAAACTTCTGGAATTCAGTCAATGGTTAAAAATTATTTATATTCGGCCTCTACTAGTTTCGGCACCACATGTGCCTTCATCAGGAGCTACAAAATTATTACAGAAATAATATAAATATGTAAAGACAATGAGGTTTTTTTTATAAAAAAAATTACTTACGTGAAAATTTGTTTTATATTGATAACATTGAAATATATATAAATAACATGGAAATACGTGTACAATGGTTGTCAGAATTAATAAAAATGAATGATAATGTTCATTTTGAAACATATGTCGTGTGATTATTATTGAAAATATAAAATATTTTAAGGATAACGTGTTTTATTATTTCTACACCCTACGAAAAAACTAATGTTGTGACAAGTACCTATGTTGCGAAGGTCACACACAAACCGCCAAATCTTAAGTCATACGATGTTGTACCTAAGCACATTACCAACAAGAACATCCAATCACGGTACAAAACGTCACCGGACGCAATTTAGAACAGCTGCACAACTGCTACACCAGGTTAAGGAGAAAAATATTAAATTTAGAGATTGATGCGACCATAACAACCCTCAATAAATTAGAAATAGAACTTAACGTACAATAGAGTTTCCAATAAAATAAAAACCAACAATCAAAATAAATTACAAGCTTTATTAATTAGTAAACAGAATAGAATAAAAACACAACCCAAATGGTTCAAAAATTTAAGTAATCAACAAATTCCAATGGGTATACAAACGACACTAAGTCTTGGCCCTAACTTCTGTATTACACCTACCCCTAAACAAATTAATATACCGAAACTACTTGGGGACATCGAATATATAATTGAACACTTCGATGAAAATAACAAAAATCTATGTAGAGCACAGGTTACCAATGTCTTGACTAACATTTTAATCACACCTCATCCTAATTTACATATGATACATTTTTATAATCAAACCAAAAAATTTGTAAAAGAAAACCCTGACCTTGTCGTAACGCAATCAGATAAAGGTAATGTTACAGTATTAATGGATAAAGAACAATATAATAATAAATCTGAAGAAATATTAAATAATACCAATTCATATACCCCACTTAATAGAGACCCCGCAAACACATTTCAACAAAAAGCCAACAAATTAATTTCCACACTAAAAAATCAACATAAAATAGACCCAGATGTAGCTAAAACACTAACAATATATAATGCAACAGCCCCAAAATACTATGGACAACCTAAAATACATAAACCCACCCTGAGCTTGAGACCAATCATTTCCTCAATAAATGCCCCCATTAGTAAAATAGCCCAGTTCATAACAAACATATTAACAATATCCTACAATAAAGAAAACCCATATTACACTCAAGACTCCTTTCAATTCGCAGATTTCATTAATAATTTCAAAATTCCGGAAAACTACATTTTAATTAGTTTGGACGTAGTATCATTGTTTAGTAACATTACACTAGAATTAACACTAGACAGCATAATGGATAAATGGGAAAGTATTAGTGATAACACTTCGCTCAGTCGTTCAGATTTTGGTAATAAAATAAAATTCATATTCGAAACCAGCTACTGTGTGTACAATGGTCGATTCTACAAACAGAAAATGGGTTCACCAATGGGAGCAGTCATCAGTCCGATTTTGGACCAATACATAATGGACATATGTATTCCTAAACTAAGTTTCGAAATACCATTCATCTAGGCTGTCCAGACGTCCTCTTTTACCCGGACAAGTCCTCTTTTCAGGGAATAAAATTCTGTCCGGTATATACCCGCATTTTCTATGTACAAAGTACGCTATTTGCGAAGTGCCCCCTAAACGCCTAAACTATTCCCAATTTGATACTCCGGTATTGAGAGTTGTATAGATAGATCATATATCACGCGAATTCTATAAGCCATTTACGTCAAGTGAAAGAATTTTGAACTAACTTGCGGGCAGAGCCAAATCATTTTATTGGTTCGTCTCAAAATCTCAAAAATTACCCAATTCCGACCAATAGAACTACTTGTTTCTGATAGTCGTGAATGATTATTATCCACGCATATTTTCAATTATTGCGCACAATACTTATTTTAACGTATTTATATATTTTTATGTGCTGAAAAAAGATCAATTTATGTGACTCCAAATAAAAACATCCATTGTTAGAGAATAAAATAATCTCGTATATTTACGTCATAGAATATTTTAAAAAAATATTACGGCTTAACGAATAACAATAAAGATTTTCTAAAACTACAATACGCAGTTTAATATAAAAATATTTAAAAAAAATAGTGGAGGATCCCATTGTGATATGGTATTTTATTTAATTACCTAACCAGTATTTTTTTCCTAAATGTGTTCTGTATATGTATCTGTCTAAATATTTAAAAAAAAATCTCCGGGCGGTTTTTCATCGTTTCAAATATGGTCATCCCGGAAAACAAAACAGAAGAAATTCTATCCATTTTCAACGCATACAATAACAATCTTCAGTTTACCATAGAAATCGAAAACAACAACAATCTACCATTTTTGGACACACTCATAACCAAAGATCAAGCTGGCACTTTAAAACTAGATTGGTATGTCAAGCCAATCTCATTACAACGTTATCTACATTACCATTCGGATCAACCAAACAAATGAAAATAAACGTTGTTCGAGGACTAAAAAACCGGGTTGTAAAAATCTCACACCCAAGTTTACATGACCAAAATCTGGCACGATTGAGAGATGTGTTATTACAAAATGGCTACCCAAAAAAATCTTCTAAATAGAATATTATTCAATGATCAACCGCCTAGAGTAGAAACCAACATACAAGCAGAGTCCAATAACAATAATAATAATATAAAATATTGTTCTTTACCATACATACAGAATATTACCCCGAAAATTATAAACATAGTTTCAGACGTTTCAGTTAAAATAGCAAAAAAAAGCTGCACGACAATAAAAACATTATTTACAAAACTAAAAGAGCCAACACCTATTAAACAATGTTCGAATATCATCTATAGTATACCATGTAAAGATTGCAACCTAAATTATATAGGTCACACATCGAGGCAACTCTCAGGCAGATTAACATTTCACAAAAGTGACATAAAACATAAACCAGACTCGACATCCCTTGCACAGCATTGCAAAGTCACAAAACATACTATAGACTTCGAAAATACTACAATATTACAGTCGGAAAAAAATTATAGCAAACGCTCTTTCTTAGAAATGTATCATATAAAAACATCTGACAATACAATGAATAAAAAGACAGACATTGATAACCTGAGACCTATATACTGCAACCTGTTCAATTGAATACAAAATATAAAGCACCGCGAAAGAAATCCAATAAAAATTATTAACGACATAACTTGAGTATTGTTATGATTGCACCAAGCTCAAAAAATAAGTGTTTACAAAATTTAAATTTCAAAATTTTGCCGCTTTCATACACCAACACTAGTCCTTACATAGCATGCGCAACACACAAAAAAAATTATAACTTGTATTTCTAAACATCATAAAAACATGTGATTTTTATACAAATTTTACTTTTTGACAAAATTTAAACAATCATCGTAGTTTATCAGCTTCATTATACTGTGATAAAACAAAATCAATGTAACATCATATACGACAAATATCTTTCCATGTTTAAGTCTACTTATTTTTTAAAATTACTTCATGTTAATTGTAAGTAGAACATAAAATACTTTTTAATTGTCAAAATTACTGTATTGAAAATTGTAACTTTACAGAGTCCTGAGAACGTCTTAAATAAAAGGCGAAAGCTTGCTAAATTCTCAAAGAATCAACATTTTTATTTAGGCCTAAATTAAAACACTACCCACTAACATTTCTCCTTATATATATATATATATATATATATATATATATATATATATATATATATATATATATATATATATATATATGTATGTAAGCCTTATGTACAGGTCAATCTCATAACCTTCAGAGAGAACGCCATTTTCAGGGACAAGTCTAGCAGATGTTTTTGACAGAGTGAGATAGAGAGAGAGAGAGAGCGGAGTGAAATTGCAAGTTAGTCGTTTCCTAACAACTTATAATAATTAATTAAATTAATAAGAATTAAAATCAAAAACTGTATAAGGGTGTAAAATTTTATAAGGTGAAATTCGTCATAAAAGATTATCTTGTGATGATCATAGGGAAACATGAACATTTAATTGTCAATTCTCTAAATTTTAGGTTAGTATTACATGTGTAAATAGTATAATTTTTGTTAACTAATAAAAAACTCTATATTTTAGACGAATCAGGTTGAGTTTTTGTTTTCCGAAAAACCCTCATCATATTATAAATCTACAATTATCCAAGTTTATACAAAAAAACACACAATGATGGCAAGGTTAAAATTTGAATTCGAAGTAGTTGCAGCCAAAGATCCGAAATCGAACGTCATTGTGATTAAATCAATCACCAATGAAGAAAATATAAAATTTTGTGTCCCAGACTTTCTGCAATCGGTAGAATGTCATACGGAGCTAACAAATTTACCAGACTACAAAAAAGTAAAGAAAACACTTCTAAAGCGTGGACAAATACGAAATGTATGGTTTAATCTGGATGAAGATTTGCTGGGTATTTATAAAGACGACAATGGAAACATGGTCATCGAAGAATATCTTTTAGAAGAAATTCCAAACCTAAACCAACAACAAAGTACGCTTCCATCACCGCAGATAGATGAAAACTTGATTAAAATTTTGGAAAAATTATCTGAGAAGAAAGAAGATCACCCAGGTTTGAAAAACGAAGCTAGTTTAAACAAAGTCTCTGAAAAATTTGTTATTGACAAATTTAATGGTAAAAATATAAGTGTGAATCAATGGTTATCAACATATGACAACGAATGTAACAGATTAAATATTACAAAAGATATTGAAAAAATAGAAATTTTGAGATTATTCCTGGAAGATGCCTGCAAAGATTGGTACTGCTCTATGTTAATAAAAAACACGATAAATTCTAAATGGGATAGTTGGAAAGAAAATTTTTTAGAAACTTTCGCAGATAAAGGATGGTCGCCTGTAATGCATGCATTGAATTATAAATTTTTAGGTGGTTCATTTTTAGATTATGCATTAAAAAAGGAACGATTACTGTTAGAAACAAACAAGGACGTAGATAAAAAACTCTGATAAATTTAATTGCTGCAGGACTGCCAGCATCTGTAAGAGAAAAAATTGACACACAAAATTTGAAAAACTCAGAAGATTTATTTAATGAAATCAGAAGATTCGAAAACATAACTACCAAAAAAATACTGAACCAAGATAATGTAAATAAGCATATAAAAGAAACAACAAATTTAGGAAAAAATAAATATGATAAAAGACCATGCAAAATTTGTGAAGAGAAAAACAAGAAAAACCGTTATCATCCAGAAAATCTTTGCTGGTACAATGAAGAGAAGAAGAAATCTCAAAATAAAAATTTATCTACAAATTCAATATTGGAAGTGGAACTAAATACACAAGATCAAAAAAACTAGAATTCCCACCATTAATCAAATTAAATGTGCTGTTGAATAATGTATTGAATGCGACAGAAGTGTATGACCCTGGCTCAAATGTTACAGTGATAAACTCTAAACTAATACAATTAAAGAATGGAATAAAGGATATATACAACAGCACCTTAAAATCGATTAATGGTAGGGGAAAAACAAAAGGATTAGTGACTCTAAAAGCAAAAATATTAAATGAAGAAAAATAAATAAATGCATTCGTATTAGAGAATAAAATTTTTGACTACGACCTTATATTGGGGTTAGATACAATAAAAAAATTCAGATTAACTCATAATGAAGATTTAAAAATCAAAATAATGGAGGAAACTATACAAAAAGATATAAAAGAAGAAAGCAAAAGAAGAAAAATAGATAATAAAAATTTAAAATTCAAAGAGAATGAAATTTTTTATAATAATAAATATAAAAAAGAAGATAATAGAGCATTTAAAAAATATGAAGTAAACTTCAATGAAGGGATAGATGTTAATAAATTTACAATTAATACTTAATTAATACAAAGAGAACAAATAAATACTCTGCTGGATGAATATAAACAGATTTTCGCTAAAGATAAATTTGATGTCGGCAGAGTAAAAAATTATGAAGCATGTATTGATTTACAGATAGATAAATACTGTTATAAAAGACCATATAGATGTTCAATCCCAGATAAAATTGAGCTAGAGAAACAAATTGCAGAACTATTAAAACATAATTTGATTGAAGAATCGTACAGTCCCTTCGCTGCGCTAGTGACATTGGCTTTCAAAAGAGAGGAAGGAAAAAGAAGTCGCTTATGTATAGATTTTAGAGAATTAAATAAGATTATAGTTCCTCAATCTCAACCATTTCCTTTAATAGAAGATTTAATGATCGAAACTTGGCCTTTTGGTCTATCCCATTGAGAATTCGAGATAGACCAAAAACGGGATTTGTGACACAAGAGGGTCACTATCAGTGGACATGCCTGCCTTTTAGTCTGAAGACGTCTCCAGCAATCTTTCAGCGAATTTTAAGAAACATAATAAAAAAATACGGCCTATCAGGATTTGCAGTAAATTATACTGATGATATATTAATTTTTTCGAAAACATTCGTTGAACACATAGAACATATAAGAAGGTTACTGGACGCGATTCAAGAAGAAGGACTCAGACTAAAATTCACAAAGTGTAAGTTTGCATATAATTCAGTAAAATATTTGGGACATGTAATAAAGGATAACACGATTACACCTTTAAAAGATAACTTAAGATCAATAAAAGATTTTCCAGCTCCACAAAACAGAAAACAGATAAGACAATTTTTAGGGAAAATAAACTTCCATGGGAAATATATTCCAAATGTAACAATAGTACTTGATCCTCTACACAATCTACTCCGGAAAGATACAAAATTTTATTGGTCAGATGAGTGTCAAAAAGCATTTAGCAAGATTAAAGAATATTTATGTTCTAAACCAGTTCTTGCTATTTTTGATCCAAAACTACCAATTTCAATTTACACGGATGCCAGCATAAACGGTTTGGGAGCAGTTTTAAAACAGACCCAACTGAATGGAGAACAGAAACCGGTAGCCTACTTTTCAAAAAAGTTAAATGAATCACAAAAAAGGAAGAAAGCTATATTCTTAGAGTGCTTAGCTATTAAGGAAAGCTTAAAGTTCTGGCAGCATTGGTTAATCGGAAACTTCTTCACTTTATACACGGATCACAAACCACTGGAAAAATGTAAAAAATAGAACGGATGACGAACTGGGAGATATGACCCATTATTTGTCTCAATATAATTTTATAATAAAATATAATCCAGGAAAAACAAATACAGAAGCAGACTGTCTTAGCAGAAATCCAGTTTTAGAAACCTTTGAGAACAATGAAGATAAATTAAAAACAGTAAACATTACAAGATATAAAAATTGATCAAGAACAAAACCAACGGATAAAAGAAAGCAAAAAGAATTTTACTATTGAAGACGGAATCTACTACAAGAATGATAAGAAAAAAAAGAAAAAAATAATATTGAGTGAGGAATATAGCAAAATCTTGATAAAGAAAACTCACGAAAACTACTGCCACATAGGAATTAATCAAATGGAAGCAAAGAAAACCTTTCTACACGGCACCGAATATAATGGAAAATATTAAATCAATATGTAAAAACTGCGAAATTTGCATTAAAAATAAAACGAGATTAAACAAAAAATATGGCCTACTGTCACAACTAGGTCCAGCTGAAAGACCTTTTCAAATAATGTCGTTGGACACAATTGGTGGATTTGGTGGACAAAGGTCAACAAAGAGATATTTGCACCTACTTGTTGACCATTTCACAAGATTTGCATACATATTATGTTCAAAGAACCAAAGAGCTCAAGATTTCATCAAACTGATAGAAAAAGTTTCTAAAGATAATACAATTGAGATCCTACTTTCAGACCAATACCCAGGTCTAAATTCGGATGACTTTAAAGCCTATCTCAAAGCACGAGACATAAAACTGATCTTTACAGCGACAGATGCACCATTTTCAAACGGTTTGAATGAAAGATTAAACCAAACACTGGTAAATAGAATACGCTGCAAACTAAATGAAAAAGAAAAGAAATCAGCATGGTCCAAAATAACAGAAGAATGTACGAACAAGTATAATGAGACAAACCACTCAGTTACAGGATTTTCACCAAAATACCTGCTAAGTGGAGAATCTACTGATTTATTACCACCCGAATTGAAGAAAAAAAGTGAAAATATAAATGACTTTGAAAAAGACAGAGATATAGCATTACTTAGAACACGGAAATCACATAACTATAATAAATCTCTATACGATAAAAACAGAATACAATATGATTTTAAAAAAGGAGACATAGTTTACGTGGTAAACGGAAATAAGCTGAACAGAAAAAAAATGGATGAAATCAGGATTGGTCCTTTCGAAATAAAAGAAAAAGTATCAGATTCAGTTTATAAACTAAACATTGGACACAGAAAAAGCTCAACCGGACTATACCATGTCACAAAGCTCATCCCTATGTGTATGGATCTGTGATAATTAATACTTAATTTCCAGGAAAATTAAGCATCTTGAGAGGGGAGATGTAAGCCTAATGTACAGGTCAGTCTCATAACCTTCAGAGAGAATGCCATTTTCAGGGACAAGTCTAGCACATGTTTTTGACAGAGTGAGATAGAGAGAGAGAGAGCGGAGTGAAATTGCACGTTAGGCGTTTCCTAACAACTTATAATAATTAATTAAATTAATAAGAATTAAAATCAAAAACTGTATAAGGGTGTAAAATTTTATAAGGTGAAATTCGTCATAAAAGATTATCTTGTGATGATCATAGGGAAACATGAACATTTAATTGTCGATTCTCTATATTTTAGGTTAGTATTACATGTGTAAATAGTATAATTTTTGTTAACTAATAAAAAACTCTATATTTTAGACGAATCAGGTTGAGTTTTTGTTTTCCGAAAAACCCACATCATATTATATATATATATATATATATATATATATATATATATATATATATATATATATATATATATATATATATATATATACACTTGAGAGCAAAAGTATTCGGCCACCCATTACTTGTCAACTAGACGTTGGAGCAATGGAACTCTGTGCTCTTTTCAGACGAGACCAAGATTTGTTTATATGGTAGCGATAGAAGAGCTAGAGTCTACCGTCGTCCAGGAGAACGATTTTCACAGTGCTGCATAGTGGAGCAAGTCGCTTTTGGAGGAGGTTCATGCATGTTTTGGGGGGGCGTTTCTCTGCATGCAAAAACCGAACTGGCCTATATCCCCACAGGTAACCTAGGCGGTTTAACTGCTCTGCGCTATATTTCTGAAGTCTTAGAGGAGCATGTTGACATATGCTGACTTCATTGGCGATAATTTCGTACTTATGCAAGATAATGCAAGGCCTCATGCAGCTGAGATTGTTCAAAATTACCTGAACGAAGTTGGTGTACGACTCATGAAGTGGCCAGCCAAAAGTCCGGACATGAATCCGATTGAGCACATGTCGGATGAACCCAAGAAAAGAATTTGGTCACGGATTCCAGCTCCAACAATGCATCAGGAACTGACAAGGGCTGCTCAAGAAGAGTGAGATAATATTCCACAGGATATTGTTGAAGGGCTGATCAGATCCATGTCAAACCGTATGCAATCTGTTATACGGGCAAAAGGGGGTCATACAAAATATTGAAAAATCCTCACTTGTTTTGGTTTCTGTTATTATTAAACAAATTTAAATTTTTTTCATCTTACTTATTCTGACCATTATAACAAAAATTTTGTTAACACGATAAGCAAAAGCTAACCAGAGATTAATTTGGTATCATTTGAGAGAACACTAATCAGGCTTCGAAATGATACCAATGTGCTATTTCACAAATGTAAGGAAGCATGCTATTTATTCTTTTAAAATTAAGGTTGTTAGGTTATTATATATATATATATATATATATATATATATATATATATATATATATATATATATATATATGTTCATATGTAAATATGTACATATATGTATATATGTATTTATGAATATATATATATATATATATATATATATATATATATGTATATATGTATATATGTATATATGTATATATATATACATATATACATATATACATATATACATATATACATATATAAATATATAAATATATACATATTTATATATATATATATATATATATATATATATATATATACATATATACATATATACATATATACATATATATATATATATATATATATATATATATATATATATATATATATATATATATATATATTCATAAATACATATATACATATATGTACATATTTACATATGAACATATATATATATATATATATATATATATATATATATATATATATATATATATGTATTTATCTATGTATGAATGTATGTCTGTATGTATATATGTATGTATGTACGTATGTATGTAAATATGTATGTATGTATGTATGTATGTATATATGTATGTATATATGTTTGTATGTATGTATGCATGCATGCATGTATGCATGTATGTATGTATGTATGTGTGTATGTATGTATGTATGTATGTATGTATATATGTATATATGTAAATATGTATATATGTATATATGTATATATGTATATATGTATATATGTATATATGTATATATGTATGTACGTATATATGTATATATGTGTATATGTGTATATGTATATATGTATATATGTATATATGTATATACGTATATGTGTATATATGTATATATGTATATTTGTATATATGTATATCTGTATATAAGTATATATGTACATATGTATATATGTATATGTATATATATATATATATATATATATATATATATATATATATATATATATGTAAATATGTATGTATGCATGTATGCATGTATGTATGTATGTGTGTATGTATGTATGTAAATATGTATATATGTACATATGTATATATGTATATATGTAAATATGTATGTATGTATATATAATAATAATAATAATAATAATAATAATAATAATATGCTTTATTGAGGTAATCTCAATGGCGAGGTTCAGCCAAGGCTGGTCTTCCACCTAACCAGTACAAAAAATACATGTAAAATACAAAAGAAATACATATGAAATAGAAAAAACGTACATTACAAGTTATACTAGTAACCAAGTAAAAAAATAGTAAACATAGTAATAATACCAAAAATAATTAATAATAATAATAATAATAAGAATAAGGAGTCAGGCAATTTTGATAATGAGAGTGAGTACACAGATTAATATACCGAAAAATGTTTTTTTATATGACATTTGAAACAACTACATGATAGAGATTTTAAATTGTTTGGAATATTATTATACAGAGTAGGAGCTAAATATGAAAAAGATCCTTTATATTTAATTTTGTTGAAGGATGGCACAACATATATATCATTTTCACGTAAATTGTACTTATGTCTTTTTAATTCAAGATTTTCATATAAATATTGTGGACATCGGGTTATTATTGTTTTGTGTATGAGACGGAGAAAAAATATTCTTACTCTATCTTCAATAAAATTCAAATTAACCTTAGAACGGTACAGGGAGATATGGTCAAATTTACGTACACTAAATACAAATCTCAAGCAGCTATTTTGCAAAAGATTAATTTTGCATTTGTCACCTTTAGTTAGATTAGGTACGTAAACGCATGAACAATAATCTAGTAGGGGAAATATTAATGAATTGACAAGGCGAAATTTAACATCTGGAGAAAGTAATTGACGGTACTGATACAGTACTTTTAGTTTTAATTTAGCTGCAACTAATTTTTTAGTCAAGTGTTCGCGGAAAAGTAAATTTTCATCTATTAACATGCCCAAACTCTTGACCACAGTGCTACGTTGTAGTCTTGTACCATTTAGTTCAATGCACGGAGACTCATTTGAACCATAGACAAGTAAGGAGGATTTACCAGCATTAATTTGAAGCCCATTATTTTTTACCCAGGTGGAGAAGTTTTCAAGGTCAGCATTCACCAAAAATGAGTTTTCATTTATGTTATGTTTATTTACCGTTGCTAAAATTTGAGTGTCATCTGCATATGCATGTGCAGTGCAAAATTCCAACACACTAGGTAAATCGGCAACATAAATTAAGTAAAATAGAGGACCCAAAATAGATCCTTGTGGAACTCCTAAGGGTAAAGGGTAAAGTTTAGAGTGAAGTGTATAAGTATTTGATGACATTGTAACCTGAAACGATCTATTTAGTAAGTAACTAGTGCACCATTGCAAAGCGCTCCAACTGAAATTATAATATTTTAACTTCGCTAAAAGCAAATTATGATCTACCATGTCAAAAGCTTTAGAAAAATCTATTTGAATTAAAAGGGTCGCCTTTGAATTATTATAATTATGTAACATTTCATCAACGATATTCAGCAGACAAGTATTTGTACTATGACCTTTTCTAAAGCCAGATTGAGTTGATGGTAAAATATTTCTATCTTTGATGTAATTGTTAATTTGTTCACAACAGATTTTTTCTAGTATCTTTGACATGGTAGGTAAAATGCTAATAGGTCGTAAGTCGTCGAATGATTTCACGGTACCTTGCTTAGGAATCGGCTTTACAATGGCTGTTTTCCAAATATCAGGCACAATTCCTTCAATAATGCTGGTATTAATTATATGCGTAATATGATCAGTTATTTTAGGCAACATAATTTGTATCATTTTAGCAGAAATACCGTCCTTGCCAACTGCATTAGATGTAAGTGATTGAATGATACTTTCAATCTTTTCTCTATCCACACAACTAAAACAAAAATATTTAGTGCTACTACCGTCATGGTAATTACAATTGTAAAAGTCCAGTGTTTGTGGATTTATTGAAGTAGCGTTAATTTTTTCGGCATTATATTTTATATATTCATCCGGTTTTAAAAAGCAATCCGGTATAGGGACTTTAGTTTCATTCTTAACTCCAACACGTCTCAAATTATTCCATAATTCTTTTGAATTGTTAATTTTATTATTAATATTATATAAAAGATACGCTTGTTTTTCACGCCGAATTGCAGCTGTCGTTAAATTTCGCAAATCTTTATAATATTTATGTTTAGCTTCAGTTTTAAGCTTTTTATAATTTAACAACGCTTGATCCCTTTTTTTCTGCATTACCCTTATAATTGGAGTAATCCATGGGCTATATCTTTTATTAACATTAATTGTTCTTACTGGAGCATGTTTATCAAATAGAGAACTTATGTTTTCATTAAGATATAATAACTTATCATTTATGTTTTTTAAACTAAACACATAATTCCAGTCTACCTGATCACAATCCTCATAAAAACAGTTCAAATTAAAGTTTTTAAAATCCCTATATGTAATTGTTTTAGACGTGACACTACTTTTAGGAAAGTTTAAGGTGGAGTATACGCAATCATGGTCTGATATATTACTAGTATCCAGCACCCCTGAATCCACACACAACTTACTGTCAGATACAATAACTACATCTAGAAGGGTTTTTGAGATTGGTCTAGTGGGCTGATCAATTAATTGAAACATTCCATTTGTAGTTATTATATCTAATATATATTTAGATTTATAATTGGCAGAGAGCATGTCCACATTTATATCGCCAGCACAGACAACATAATCATATTGTGAATTGAATTCAGTGAGTAATGGATCCAGGATTTCAAGGTCTTTATAATAGTTTTCATGCGGATTATAAATAACTCCGAAACATATTGTGTGTTTATTAACAATGCATTTTATCCATAGATGCTCCAAATTAATTATGGTATTCATAAAAGTAGTGTCTAACACTGTAAAGGTGATGCCCTCACGAACATAGAATGCCACACCTCCACCTCGCTTATTAGTAGGCCTTTGTAAGCTTATAAATTCATAGCCGTGTATATTAAACAATTGCGAAGGACAGTTGTCACAAATCCATGTTTCCGTGAGGGCGATAATATCAAAATTGTGTTCCAGAATAAAATCAATAACATTTAGGAAACATGAGTTAAGAGATCTAACATTTATTTGTCCAAATGTAAACATGTTGTCGAGTTCATTGACCGCCTTAATTTCGACAGGTGATTCTACCATTTTAAACAGAAAAAACTACAATTCTATGCGGAGACAGGCAAGAGACAAAATAATTAAAGTTTGGAAAGAGTATCAAGGTCTTTTATGAAGTGAGTTCTCGCTGATTCTGTCTTTCTCGCATAAATTTTACCATTTTTTGTCCAAATAAATTTATATCCTTTTGGCTTTAGGAGATCACGTGCTTTTTTAAATAGGAGGCTATTATCATGAGTCAAATGTTCATTGATATAAATTTTATTATTAGGGCCGTCAAAATTCAAGGCAGTAGTTGATAGTTCCTTATTTTTTCTCGTCGCTACCAAGAACTGATCTTTCACTCTACGAGAAACGAATTTTACCACAATGTTAGACGATCTGGAGTTATTTGATGTATTACGGGGAAGTCTATGAGCCGCATCAATGTCACCGCTTTTAATAGACACACCCACTTTCTGTCCGATGTCGCAAATTATATTGTCAATATTTTCGTCGGGTTTCTCAGGAACATTATTAATGATAATATTGTTAATTTTTGAGTACTGTTCTTAATTATCGAATTTTTTATTTAATGATTTTATCTCAGATTTAAAAACTTGGTTTTCATTTATTATGACATCCATATGTATATATGTATATATGTATATATGTATATATGTATATATGTATATATGTATATATGTATATATGTATATATGTATATATGTATATATGTATATATGTATATATGTATATATGTATATATGTATATATGTATATATGTATATATGTATATATGTATATATGTATATATGTATATATGTATATATGTATATATGTATATATGTATATATGTATATATGTATATATGTATATATGTATATATGTATATATGTATATATGTATATATGTATAAATGTATAAATGTATAAATGTATATATGTATATATGTATATATGTATATATGTATATATGTATATATGTATATATGTATATATGTATATATGTATATATGTATATATGTATATATGTATATATGTATATATGTATATATGTATATATGTATATACGTATATACGTATATATGTATATATGTATATATGTATATATGTGTATATGTGTATATGTATATATGTATATATATATATATATATATATATATATATATATATATATATATACGTATATATGTATATACGTATATATGTATATTTGTATATATGTATATCTGTATATATGTATATATATATATATATATCTATATATATATATATATATATATATATATATATATATATATATATATGTATATATGTATATATGTATATATGTATATATGTATATATGTATATATGTATATATGTTGTGACGTAAGAGTGATAATAAATAAATAAGAACAAACAATAGCCACACTACTTACCCTGACTGCCCCTTGGTGGGTGGTGGTTGTGCTAGGTCGTGGGTTCGTTTGTGATAGGAAAAGGAAATTATGGTTAGGGCGCCAGTTATGCCTTAAGGGCGAAGTGGACATAACAACACTAGATACAAAGAAAAGTACTAAAATATTTACTACAAATTCAAACGTTTATTTTAATTTTTAATAAAAAATATCGAAAAAGTATTTATAAAAAAATACGCCAAAGAAAATGGTATCAAAAAAATTACCAAAGCTGATGCCTACTGCCTTTACATCCTCGCGTGGGGATACATGTGACTGTAGGGACCTTGGAGAACCAGGCTGCCGGACGGAAGACCTGGGGGACCTCGTCCTGTCCAAACCGTTCGGCTTCGGTGAACCCCTTGGCAGGCCGGTAACGCACACCTCAGATGTGGGAGTTGAGGAAGCGGCTACCCGACACTCAACGGAGACGACCTCCAGGTGGTGGAGACGCTTCGTGTCGGGCGCGAAGTAAAACTCTTACGTCGGCGCGACCAGACTCCGATCACGACCTCCAGGTAGTGGAGCGGTGTAGTGAGGATGTACTAGTGTTGGCGGCATATTAGCGTAAATCGGGCTTTTGGAGCGGAGTTGGTGACGACGGTACTGTTCTAGGTCCTGGCGGAGAGGTCCTCCATCCGGCAAACCCAATTCACCTTGACCCGGGTGGTGAATGACGAAAAACTCAATAGGCAGTAGAGCAACAAAAAAATTTAGTGTTAACAACACTATAAAAAAATTACTGAAAAACAGTTGTTGCAGAAATGGTAAATTCTTACAAAAAATTTTTATAAATAATTGTAAAAAAACTCCTCCAACTATGGAGTTAAGAACTCTAAAATAATACAAAAAAAATTTAATAAGTGCACTAAAAAAACTTTGGAACACAGCTGGCCAGGCTGTGTGTAGACAAGAGAGAGAAAGAGAGAGAGAGAGAGTAAAAGAAATAAATGTTAAATAGCTCGTTATTAAGACAAAAAAATTAATCTCCCTAGGACTCATGGAAGTTGTACCAAAATGCGGCAGCCGACACAGAAAATTATTACTGAGATATTATGCCAATATCGGCTTACCAGAAAATTTAACCAAAATTTTAAGTTAAAATAAAAGGTAGAGATAAAAAAACTATATAAATTTTGATAGCACAACTCTCCAGAGACGATCAAATCAGCTTTAAACTACGCCTTGAGTCCCAAAATAATAAATCAACAACGAGCAAAAAAACTAAAGCCCTTTATTAAGTCGGTAATGACAGCTGACATGGATGCAAAGTTTGGGACAAATCTCCGATACCTAGAAAACAAACCTAAAGCTCGTCGTACTTCCGTCACCGTACTGGGTTTAGGAAGACAGGCTATGGCAGACACCTTATCAGGATCAGTGCGTAAACCATGTTGATCAACTACGAATCCGAGATATTTGAGAGAAGACAGACAAAATTCGCACTTATCAACGTTTACAGTGAATCCTGCTGCTTTAAGTCGATCCAAAACTTTATACAAAATAACGATATGTTCTTCGAAGGTAGGAGTTACAATGATCAAGTCATCGAGATATACGAAGACAGTCGGATCGAGTTCGGGACCAAAAACTTCATCCATGAGTCGCTGAAGAGTTTGCGGTGCATTACAAAGGCCGAAGGGCATTCGAACAAACTCAAACAAACCTCTACCGGGCACCGAGAAAGCAGTTTTTTCCCTAGAGCTAGCTGACAAGGGAATTTGCCAGAATGCACTTTTTAAATCAATTGATGACAAAAATTTAGCGTTACCTAACTTACTGAGGATATAATCAACTCGAGGCAAAGGGTAGCTATCTTTACGGGTAACCGAATTTAATTTACGACCATCAAAGCAAAGTCGATATTCGCCAGAATGTTTCTTAACCAGAAGAATTGGGCTAGACCACGGACTATTCGAAGGCTGAACTACACCGAGGCTTAGCATGTTGTCAAGTTCCTTATTGACATGTTCCATCATGACAGGGGATAGAGGGTACTGACGTTGTTTAATAGGCGCGGCGTCGCCGATATCAATAACATGTTGAACTTTTGAAGTACAACCGAGCCCTAGAGAACCAAGTTTCTCATAATCAGCTATCACGGTGTTCAGGGTCGACTGCTGAGACAAAGATAAATTTTTCCGGCTAGGCACCGCAGAAATAGAGGAAACCTCGTGACGAGAAGACCATGAATCAGTGGAAAAATCTAAGGTAATTTCAAAAGAGCGACAAAAGTCCACGCCGAGAATAACAGAATGTTTAACTGAAGGTACTATTATGAAAGAAAAATGTTTCTCAGTCTGGTTGATGCTAACAGGAAGGAAAACTTCGCCTATGATAGAATGAGTTTTTCCATCAGCCGTGGAAACGTTCGTTAAAGAACTAGGTTGGAGTATTACATTAACTTTTTTCAAAATTTCCAGACCACGTCCGCCTATTACGGAGATATTAGCGCCGGAGTCAATGAGAGCAGTCATAGGAACATTATTAATAGAAATAGGGATAAAAGGTCTGTCATCAAAATCGGATTTTTTAAAAACGGGGCAGACTGTACCAGAAGAAAAAAATTTGGAGACCCTATTTAGCCACTGCGACCACGCTACTTGGTCGATTTGGGGAGAGATTTTTGAGATTTTGCCAGCTTTTCGTAGGCGTTTGGCTCGTCGGCTGACGAAGATGGGCCGCCGTAGCCGTTTTTTGAACACGTAGGGCACCGAGACTTAGTGACGTTTTTTCGTCCACAACCGAAACAGAATATGCCAAGATCGTTAGGGCATTTTGGGTACAGGTGTTCGGTACTATTGCAGTTCCAACAGGCGGGCACTTTTCTACCACTAGGTTTGGGATTAGGAACTGGAGTGTTCTCCAATGTGGCAACATTTGATCGTGAATTTCTGTTGAAGGTAGAGGGCGGTTTGGAGGTAAGAGGGCATGAAAGGTCGGGCTCTAAAGTGTACTGTGTACGAGTAGGCGATAAAAATTTCCACCCGTTCGTTACTAGCTTGAGTTCGGCTTCTAATTTCGTCCATAAGGGCTAAGTCATAGTTTGCAGGTAAAAAAGTTTGACGTAACTTGGAGACTAGCTCTGACCACGATGCCACAGAAGGACCCACCATACGAAACCACACAAGCGCCTGACCCGTAAATAGATCGCCGGCTTGACGAAATAATTGAGCTTGAGACACTCCGCGAGAATAAGCAATATTTTCAATTTTCTCTAAAAATTGATTAAGGCCCGAATTTCCGTCGAAGGTAATGTTCCATTTATTGATTAGAGTATGATGATCACAACTGGAAACCCGTGGTAGTAAAGTACTGCTAGGTACAAAACGTGGCATTATAGGACTCGATTGACTATTAAACTGGGCGGTAGCTACTGGAGGAATGGTACTATGCAAATTACTAAGCCGCAAAGAATCTAATTTTTGCTGAAATCGTACACACTGTTCGTCTAAAGAGCTCAGCCTGAACATAGTTAGGGATGGTGCTGTTGAGTCAAAAGGACCGGAATTTACTGATGCTGAATTTGTAGGAACGTCATCGAAGTCTATTAGGTTAGTGACTGGAGTAATGGTAACTGGAGGAGACAAAGAGGAGAGAGCAGATTTTACCATGGAGAGAAATCGTAGTAACTCGCTAGAAAATTGCGGCGGGAGCCGAGTAATACGAAGGTATAAAGCAACTAATCGCGAATTTAATTCGAGTACAAAAATATCCAATTGGGAAAAGTTAGTAAAGTTCATTATCATACCTGACATCTCCTTGAGTTTCTCCAAGCAAGCCTGAGCATCACCAATGGGTTCCGGATAACAAGTTGAATTTACTGTGGTTTGTCCCATGGTTTCCAATTCGAAAAGTCCACGTAGGACGTTTAAATTTTCCTCGTGAGTACCGGTCTGCGAACAGTTCCTAATACGAAGTTCGTAGCTGATCTCATCGTCTCGGAGGTGGTTGATTTGCTCCACGGTAAGTGCCATGTTGAACAAAAAAATGTAAATAAAAATTGGTAATAATTTTTGGGAAAATTATTAGTAGAGAAAATAGAAGATAGAAAGGAGAAGAAATAGTTAAGTAAGGGAGGAATGTTACGAACTAGCAAAACCACAATTCGAAAAATATATGAAATATCAAAAAAATTTGAAACGAAAATATTTACTGCCGACCCCAAAATGGGTGTTAAACAAATATTAGGCCCCACGTTGCGAGCGCTAATTTTGTGTGACGTAAGAGTGATAATAAATTTTACAAAAAAATAAGAACAAACAATAGCCACACTACTTACCCTGACTGCCCCTTGGTGGGTGGTGGTTGTGCTAGGTCGTGGGTTCTGTTGTGATAGGAAAAGGAAATTATGGTTAGGGCGCCAGTTATGCCTTAAGGGCGAAGTGGACATAACAACACTAGATACAAAGAAAAGTACTAAAATCTTTACTACAAATTCAAACGTTTATTTTAATTTTTAATAAAAAATATCGAAAAAGTATTTATAAAAAAATACCCCAAAGAAAATGGTATCAAAAAAATTACCAAAGCTGATGCCTACTGCCTTTACATCCTCGCGTGGGGATACATGTGACTGTAGGGACCTTGGAGAACCAGGCTGCCGGACGGAAGACCTGGGGGACCTCGTCCTGTCCAAACCGTTCGGCTTCGGTGAACCCCTTGGCAGGCCGGTAACGCACACCTCAGATGTGGGAGTTGAGGAAGCGGCTACCCGACACTCAACGGAGACGACCTCCAGGTGGTGGAGACGCTTCGTGTCGGGCGCGAAGTAAAACTCTTACGTCGGCGCGACCAGACTCCGATCACGACCTCCAGGTAGTGGAGCGGTGTAGTGAGGATGTACTAGTGTTGGCGGCGTATTAGCGTAAACCGGGCTTTTGGAGCGGAGTTGGTGACGACGGTACTGCTCTAGGTCCTGGCGGAGAGGTCCTCCATCCGGCAAACCCAATTCACCTTGACCCGGGTGGTGAATGACGAAAAACTCAATAGGCAGTAGAGCAACAAAAAAATTTAGTGTTAACAACACTATAAAAAAATTACTGAAAAACAGTTGTTGCAGAAATGGTAAATTCTTACAAAAATTTTTTATAAATAATTGTGAAAAAACTCCTCCAACTATGGAGTTAAGAACTCTAAAATAATACAAAAAAATTTTAATAAGTGCACTAAAAAAACTTTGGAACACAGCTGGCCAGGCTGTGTGTAGACAAGAGAGA